>JARHVA010002468.1:1730000-1865000 GCA_037957365.1 Torreya grandis | reverse complement strand
AAATAACCTATATATGAAAATATCATTCATACATTCTACAAATCAAATTTCATGAAACACACTAGGATTTAACAAGAAATCTACAAGTATTATTCTATTGACTCAGAGGAGTACAAGGCAATTTTGGCAAAGATTTGCCACACCTAGTAAAGGGATGTCAAAAAAAGAGATAAATTCATATTAAATAGAATATTTAAGATATAAAATAAAATATTCAAAGCATGGTGGAGGCCATGAATGAGGCCAAGATATCATATAGTAGTTACAACATGCATATTCCCCCTCCTCAATTTTTGACACTTCCTCAATGAGTCCACATTGGTGTTGAGATCAAGTATGAATGTTTTAAATCCCATATTTAAATTCATTTAGGACTTTAAAACTCTCAAAATATCCCAATATTACCTCCAATTTTAGTTACATAACATAAATGGGGTGTGGATAGGCATGCAAGAGGCATTAAACAACCTCTCCTTCAAGATGCATGGTGACTTATCTTTGAAACTACCTCTACCCTATTATAATGGTATTAAATTTAGGATATAATAACTTGAATTGATATTTACCAAGTTTATTGGTGGCTTATTAACATCCTCATATCATTACACACCCACTATGACCTTCTACCTACAAGATAAGTAGGACTATTTTGCTTGTTCTTCATCTTTCTACTTATCTAATTATGAGGTGATTAAAATAGTTGAATTAGGCATTAAAGTCATTAGAGAAGACCTGAAATATTATTTTTTTAACTCATTTCATCTACACTTAGGCTTGTCCAACAATCCTTCACCTGTAACTCATTTATCTTGTATGAATAAACTACTCAAATTGGCTTCAAAGACTAGCTACTTAGAAAGAGCTACTAGAGACACTTGTAGTTAGATACATGGATAATTTTGGAATTGGATGAGTATAATAAGTATTGATATTAAATTTTTATAGTATTAAACTCTTGGTTAGGCTCTAGAACACATATTATACCCAAAACCCTATAAACTTGCACTTTCATGAGATGTCCATAGAGCCTCTATACCATTAGGTACCGTAGACATGAGCCCCTCTAAGATGATAACATGATATAGGTGTTGGTAAATAAATCCTAAGTGGTTTAATTAATTTTTATTTAAACCTTTCTATTCAAGTCATTATTAGGGGTTAAGGGAGGTTTAAGAGTGCTTAGGGATCTTAGGGATGGTTCATAGAGATCAGGTCTTGGATCTCTCAACCAAATTCACTAAATGAAATAAAATAAATGTCCCCACATTAAATAAAGTGTTAGGCTCCACATGAAAATCAGATAAGCTATGACGATCATTTGAAGATGCTCTTATGGTGAGAAACATCCCTTTTTATTAGGTTTTAAATGTCTACTATCAAAATGACTAACTATATGGGCTTTTATTTGGATCCAAATTAATGAGGATGTGTTTCAACATCATGATTAACCTTACCTTAAAGTTTTGAAGTGTTATTAATGCTCAAATGTCCCTCTACTCCACCTTTTGGTGACATAATCATATTGGATATGATGGATCAATCTATATGTAGACCTAGATCATGAATTTAGGTCTAAAATTTGAGGTTGTGAGCCACTCCTTCATTTTATACAACCTTAACATTACCTGAAAGACTCTCTAGAGTAACATCATTGGCCTGATTAGACCATTTGACTTCATTTAATAACACATAATCACCTACATCAACCTTTGTGCCTACCTATTTATTAAACTATTCATGGAGATCAATTTTATGACTATTATAGGATGTTTTCAAATGATTTAGTACTTGTTTTACCTCCTAGACTTCATTGTGTACACATACACTCCTTATCTTCTTGTTATCCAACTCAAGCTAACACTCCCTAGCCTATTCTATATATTTTGACTCCTACACATGCTAACTAATGAGTCAGTGTGATGATTGGAAGACTTTAGGAGACCCTAAAGGTCATTTCTTGGTCACACTAGTTCATTTGGATGGGTTTTAAGGCCAAAATCCACTATCAACTCACTTCTAGGGTTTATTCAGGGTTTGAGATGTCCACCATCTTAATTATGGTTTATAGAATACAAAAATCCAAATTGGAAACAAATTCCATTATCTATATTAAATTAACCTCCTCATATTCCATGAATGTATTAGGTTTCCATGCAAAGGATGTGTGGAGATAAGTATGTTGGAAGGTGACACTAGGGTTGTCTGCAAACCCATTTTGACTAGTTAGTTTCTTAAGGTTCATTCATAAATGTTAGCCCCCCAATTCCAACCAATCATTCATTTATTTTTATTTCATAGGGATAATTAAACTTTTATAATAGCTTTGGTCCTGAGTATCTATGTTATGAAGTGTGTGAACACCTGAATTTGGTTCTCTAGTTAACTGTATCAAGGGTGAGTGGCTTGAGAAGGGTTTTGAAGCCACTTTTCCTTGTTTATCATTTATTTTCTCTTATAAACTCATTATTAGAGTCTTAAACATCTTAATGAATCCCTAAATGACATTTAAACTTTTTTAAGAGCTTGAAGGAACCTTTGGATAGTATTAAGGTCTATGAGCAAGCTTGTGTGCTCATTTGCATTGGTCTATCTCCAAAGACAAATTATGTAACACTAAATGATAACCCATTTATAGGGTGTATTATTACATTCTCCATCATTTTTAACTATTAAAAAACCTCTTATGGACCCCCAAACTATCTATATACTCTTCATGGAATAAATCCACCCTTTAACACAAAAAACCAACTATCACAAATAGGGATTGGTTTGAGATAGAAAAAAATGGGTATATCCACTATTTTTATATCCAAAATTGAGGCATTGATACCTTTAATTGGTCATTATTGTGATTTATAATAAATTTTTGGTCTTTTTCATGCCTAAACGTGTCTCACATACTCATTTTTCTTAGATTGATAGTGGGTTGCCTGTTGATGATGTGTTTAAGCATGAATTTTTTTAGTATGGTCTTAATCCATTATTTCCATGAGGTGTTCATGATGATAGTGTGTAATTAGTGTATTTTAAGGTTAGATACACCCTCAGACATCTATTCCCAATCTTTCTTACCTTTTATATCTTCCTCTACTCAAGCTTAGGGCTTATGTCTATGAAGGCTTACATGTCTTTATGCTTGTGTTTGATGCTTTCTTGATATTTAAAGGGAATGACCACTAATATTATCATCCCCATACCTTAGTGTAAACATTACTTTTCCTTGAATGAGAGTGGCCTATTAACAATATAAAGATACATATCTCAATATATGTTCATAAAGTTGCAGGCTCTTAGTGGCCTTTTTAACTATTCATAGAGCCTAAGAAGTGAGTTCTAAAGGGAGTATGGTGTTTGGAACCATTTGAAGCATATATAAATATCTTCTCATATTCTCATTTATCCGATAGATTAATCCATTATTTTTATCACACTACTTCCTATGTTCATTGTGATCCACACATATTATTCTTAGAAACTTTCACACAATAGGCTCAAGGTGGATTTCTATAAATGGTCATTTATTGTTCCAATAGGGTACATGATCTACACATATATTATGTTTTAATGATCTCATGGTCCTTGAAATTCTAAGGCAAATTTAGGTCTATTTTATATTTTATTAGGCTTCAAATTAAGTGTGGATGAATGGAGGAGGGTGACAATGGAGTGATATGGAGTGTCAGACATGATAATAGGGTTGATAAAATATGAATGGATGTGAAGACCATATGAAATGATATAGATATGAAATGACCTAAGATTGACTATGGGAACCATTCCAAGACAAACCTCATGAATCTTTCAGACTCTCACACATATACCTAAACAAACATGGAACTTTGGAGGTAGAATGATGCCAAAACATGGAACTTATGAATCTTTGAGGAACCTTATTTTTTGTAAAAGATCTTAAACCTTGTTAAAACTGAGTGAGTGAGCTTGGAGGAAAGGAGGATGGTTTATAAGCCTTTTAGGCTTCCATGGAGGTCTATAATCTTGTTCACAAGGAAATAATGATGATTCATTATCAATTCAACACCTCCTATTTTCTTGAGTTATATTTTAAGGCTTAAAAAATTCCATTAGATCACACACAATGTTCACCATAATGGCCCTCACATATATATAATCCATTTATTATTGAAGATTATTTGAAGTGAAAATAGGCTATTGGACCTCCATCCTAAGCAAGGAGGCATGGGAAAACTTTGAAACACTCTACCAACTCTTCAACTCAACCAATAACTTTTGATGGGCACATTTAACCCTTGTCCATTACATAGACCTACCTATAGATTACACATAAGAGCTAGTATTTAAGGTTTGATAGTTATAAGAGATAACACATATGAGTCAAGTACTAAAAATACTATGATAGTCTCCTTCAATATCCAAGGAAATAACAATAATCATTTGTTTGAGCAAGTAAGCCAAGAATCCATGAAAATCATTATGCCCAACTTGACCTATGTAGATGAGGATGACATATAGTTTCCTTAAATTATTAAGTAATGTTCATATAATTAATGAGACCAATCCTAAGACAAACTTCCATGGGTGGATGTTGGTTGAATTTAATTCCTTTAGTTATGAGCTTGGGCCTCCATTCTCTCTCCTCTGTATGCTATAAGCATAAACCTGAAGAGATATCTAAGTCTACCAATGAGAACAAGGGGGAGATAGGATGGTTTTGAGATTAATTTGCACTAAAATAAATTTTTTTCTTCTCTATTTGAAATTACTAACCTCCCTCTACAAAACCATGACTCTACCTAAACCAATCTATACTGTACAGATCTATACCACTTAAGAAACCTTTGCAACCTTTAATTTCTCTACATTTATTATTGTTTTAGACCTAAATAAATCATTAGTAGGTGTTGTGGATGGAAATTATGGGTCATGTGACAACATAAACCTAATGTTATGAATTAGGGGATTTGGAAAACCATTATTTAACATGTATGAGGCCCATTTAAGAGGATCTAGGCATTGATCATGATGGTAATGGATTCAATGAGGTATGAAATGGTATAGTAATGTCTTAATGAGGATTATGAGGTCTATTAAAGGTTTTTATGGTGACTTAGTGATATATCAAGGCCATATTATGTCTCATTATGACCAGAAACATTGACTTTAGCTCACATGTATGACCTTAAAGAAGCATATCTACTAAATATCATGTCAATATAGTATGAAAATACCTTTATATCATATTAGAGAACTCAAATTAATTAAAATATACTTTTCATGATTCTCTTGAAACTTTAAATATGAACATACATCATATGACTAAGTAAAATAAAGTTGTTTATGAGTCCTTATTAGACTGCCTTCTCAATTTACCTTCACCATGGCATTTTTCAACTATTATAACTCCATGAAAGTAACCAAGGGCCATTTCACATGCTCAAAAATCATGAAAATAAATGGTTTAAGTTGGAAATGAGATATGAATATTGAAAAATCAAAGTTGTAACATGATAAAATAGTGAATTGCTTGAACAACCCTCCAAACTCACAAGGATAAGATGCAGTCATGAGATTAATGATAGATCAAGACTAAACAACATTAGGTTGACCTCTTTCTAATTCTAGGACTAGAAAGTGGTTAATAGAAACCATGGGGATATTTACTTTTACTAATTCATTTTTTATGAGATAACACCATAATTTTTCATCTAGCAACCTTATCTTCTTTCTTAGCTTCACTATCCTTGGAGTGCATGGTACATGGAATTTATGGCATCCATATGTTTCATTATATGGAGTAAATATCATATCATTGAGGAGTACCATCTAGATAGAGTATTATGACAATTCATCATGGTATAAGATGTTCCATAGGATCCTAGGTCATTTTTAAACACTATTAGATAGATCATTCATGTCACCCCCATGATTCAAAGTATAGATGTAGCGAGTTATAAGAATGTTCCATGACTGGCATGGGCTTATGTAATAGGTCAAAAAAATGTAGCATCACACTAGAGTATGTGAAATAGTGGGTATAAATGTTCCCATTGAGACTTATAGTTATAAGATAGATAGGTGGTCAAGCATAGGTACATGGTCAAGTGTTTATGGATGTTGATGAATTAGAGGATGAGACTAGTAGTGGGGAGAGAGATAACAGTATTAGTTGGCATAATAATCAAGAGTGGATGATGATGACAGATGATAAAAGGGATGACATAGGGGATGGTAAAGGTTATGAAACCTAAGCTATGATGGTGTTAGATCGTAGTAAAATAGGTATTATAAGTTCTTCTATTGATTTAGGTTAGGCAGGGCCATCAAGGATAGTGACAGTGGGTAGGGATGGTGTTATGTTATAGGATGAGATTACAGAATGGGTAGGTGAGATCTATGGTTTGGAAAGGAGGGTGGTATATTTATAAGATATATTAGATATCTAGGATGAGTACATGATTCAATCTGATATTACTCACCTAAAAGTAGAGGTGGCATAAATTTAGGCATAGATACAAGAACAAAAATTCAAATACATCAAAGAGGGATCAAAAATTGACATGTCTACATATATTCTAACATGAGTGATAATGAGGCTCAAAGATCTAGTACACAAGAAGGATTATCATAGATGATACTTTAGAGCCTTTGAGCTAAGGAAAATTCCTCATATTATAATAGGACATATGAGACCACAATCCCTAGAGATCAATAGATTACTAAATTTAAGGTATGGTATGCACATAATACTCATAGTATATCAGGTTAGTCTAGGACTATGACACATGGGATAATATCCTTAGTCTAGTCAGTGCAATAACCATGGATACTTATGCCACTAGGATAATCACTTCCACCTCCTACTATAGGGCTTATGGATGGACATAGTTAGAGTTGATTGTTATATCTTTATTTTTAGCTTATTTTTTGACACCATTATATTTATATATTTGTGATTTTTATGACATTATTTTATGAGATATATTGACATTCATATTTGGTCCTTCAAGGCCTTTATACATGGACCATTATTATTTAATATATGCAATGCTTTATTTATTATCATATTGATCTCATGTTCATCACTGTGGATGTTTATTTTCATTTGAACATGTATTCTATATGATTTAATACATTTTCATGTATATGAGATGTTACACTAATTTATTTTCTTATGTTTTTTTTTTGTTTTTGTGTGTGTGTGTGTGTGTGTGTGTGTGTGTGTGCACGCACGCGCGCATGTGTGTGTTTATCTATAGATTCACATCTATATTAACACATAATATAATCATATTAATCTGATTACTCATATGTTTGGGCTATGTTTGGGATTTGGCTAGTTGTGAACTCATAAAAGTACTACCCATTATAGTGTTTTATAGATCTATTAGTCTGAGTTTTACTATAGCTTGTGATATTATACATCATATTTATAAACAACTATAATAGAATATATATCCTAAGCATACAAAACTTAGTTTCAGTGTAAATATAAAAAAGTTATAAATAGGATATGAACAATCAAATCCCAAGTGTAAATAGAAGCCAAATAAAATAAGCATAGGACTATATACAAAAATTCACAACCTTAGTATAAGATATGGATAATCAAGACTCAAGTGTAAAAAAAGTGTAAAAGATCTAAGACAACTAAAAAAGATAAAATCAAATAAAAAAGAAACAAGAATTTAAAAAAAATAAACAAATAAACTAACCAAATAAACAATAAACAAACTAAACAAAAAAATAATATAAACAAACAAAAAATAAAGAAAAAAAATAAACAAATAAATAAAACAAACCAAACAAACAAAATAAAAAACTAACAAACCAACCAAAAAACAAATGAATAATCTAAAAGAATAAAAGTTCGACAATCAACCAACTAAAACAAAATAAATAAATTAAATTACAATTAATAGTCAATTAAGTTCAAGAAAGATCAGTAGACAATGAAAGTCAACAAAAATGAATAGATAAACTAAACTAAAGAAAATAATAATTTAATAAACAAACTATTATATGACACACAAAGGTAAATAAAAAAATTAAGCTAAAACAAACATCAATATACAAATGAGTTAGTAAAAAAGTTAAAAACAAACATAATAGAAAAAAATAATGAATTAGTAAAATTGTTCATGCATGTGTAATAGAGGTGTTACTCTTGGTTACAAGGATTCCCCTAGGCTATAGGTAAAAAATACATAGGTGAAACAACACAATAAAAAATCACACAAGGTTTTCCATAGGTTATAAGGAACAATGGAAAAGGTTTTGATGACAAAAGGTTTCCCCTAAGCTATAGGGAGAAACGACATATGTAAGATGTCAGATATTGCCCCTAGGCTATAAGGGACAATGAAAAAAAATAGGGGGAATAAAATTAATTAAAATGGGTATTGACTCCAAATGCACTATGCAAGCTTACATTGCTGACATAGTCCCATGGACATTAGGTCTAACATGAACTTTAGGCTAAATTTAGTTCTCCCATTATATGGGATAAAAGAACATTGATGATAAAAAAAGAGGATGATTATAGAGTAATATACGAATGATCTCATAAAATGGTGAGTACATAATAAAAGAGGGGTGATTCTCAAAATCATTGAAACATCAGGTATAATAAAATCATTAAATTAGGAAAGTGTGGGTTTTGGCTAAAGCTAGATTAAAAAGATGAAAGACAAGTATACACTAATGAACTCAATTGATATTTCATAGTGTTCACTACATCTATCGCTTGGAATGAGCTTAAAAAATGGAGAGATCATTAGCTGAGGTTACTTAAAAAAAAATATAGCCTAATAAAAACCAAGTGTTTATTAGAGCTTCAAGTTCAAATGCACAATGCTCACAAAAGTGACTCTCAAAATAGTGAGAGCATATAGATAAGATTGGTAAGAAAATAATAAGGATGGGGAAACAAAGGACAAATGATTACTTGTGAAATAACTATAAGAACCAAAATTATTAGGGAAAAGGATATGAAATTAAATTCCAAAAGGACACAAAGTGATGAATAAGTGGTAAAGTGGTTGAGCTAACCAAATATACCCTATGTATCGAAGTGATACCTACATAGTCCATGTGGATGTGAGGCTAATGTAGTTCTCCTAAAAATTGGAAGAAAATGGAAAAGTGGTCTACAAATAAATTTGGATAGGTAATATAGTCCATCCCATAATTTTTTTAATGCTTTATATCCCATATGGAAATTATAATCCAATTTTTGTGATTTTATGATTTTTAAGAATTTTCTAGGTTTATTCAAATGTTTAGGGGTTTTGAAATGTTTTGAATGTTTTTGGAATTTTTGAGGTATATTAAATCATTATATATTAATAAGATAACACTCTAAAATTGGTAATAGCATGGCATATGGTGTTCAAAAAATGGTGAGAGCATGGCTTAGGGTGCTCACAAAACAACAAGAGAGATCAAACTTAAATTGTTCTTAAAATAATGAGAGTGTTAAAACTAAAATTTCTACAAAATAGAAAGAGAAGTCAAATTTAAATTACCACTAAAATAGTGATATTTTTCAAATAAGGGTTGCTGAGCTGACCCTTAAAAACACTTAGTGATAGCTACATAGTCCAAATGGACCTCAAGTCAATGTAGTTCCCCCTATAGTGAGGTGTCTGACTAAGTAACAAATAGTTCATTGATAGGCAAATGGCAAGGTATGGCATAATGATTTGGAAATGTGAGGTAAAGGGGTTATTCATAGGATAGAGGAAATAATGGTAAGGGTTGGTGATACTAATTTTCCCAAAGGTGGCTATAATTAGTATCACGAGTAATGAAATATAATGAAACAATAAATAAAGTACATAATTTTGAGGACCACTATCATATTGATTTCATATACTATCATTGAATGATTACCTTCAAAAGGATGAATCTAAATAAAATATAATAATTATAGCTGATATCAACCACTAAAATTGGTTGAAGTACAAATGAATCAGAACCAAGGCCAAAAGTGATAGAGAATAGGTTAAAATAACTAGCGGTCTATAGGTTAAGGCATGGTGATAATTTGATATAAGTATGGTATGAAGAAAAAGTATATATATTGGAAAAATTTAAACTATCCTTGTAGACAATAGTTCAAGTCCTTTAAGCACAAAAATAATTTAGGTGCATTATGTTGATCACTTCATTAAGTTTATCTCCTTCTAGTGTGGCTAGTTTATATGCTCTAGAACCATAGTTAATAATAACCACATAAGGCCATCAAAGTAAATTATCCATTATTCTACCTAAGGAGGTGTTTTTACTATAGTCATGATGGAATCATCTATAAATATAAATATAAGAGGTTGAGTATTATGAAGAGGAGCTTATATAAACTGATTTAAAAGTACATATCCCCTAATGGATTTTTTATTGGCATACTTTATCTCAAATTTTATTAAGATCATGATACACTTCACCATGCAACCCTATAAATCTATTTTAGATAGTAGATACTTGAGTGGATATAATTTATAAATTACAATAGTCTTATTATTCTTCATGTAGTGATGCAAATTTTGGGTTGTGAAAAATATAGATAAATAATCTTTCTTGATTGGTGTAAAATTGTGTTCATATGTGACCAATGTTTGACTTACATAGCAGATGACATCCTCCTTATCCTATTTATTATATTCTAACAAAAAATCCCCTAGGTCATTTTTAATTGATAATAGGCTAATTAGAAATGTCTTGTTTAGTGTAAGTGGAAACAAAACAAACAGATTGGTCATGTATTCTTTGAGATAGTCAAACACTTTTTGGAAATATTCATTATATGAGAAAGTTGTGCCCTTCTTCAGCAAGTATTTAAAAGGATGGAATTTTTTGACCAGATGTGAAATGAACCATATAATTAACTATAGTTTTTCCTACAAAATATGGATCTACTTTAAGGTAGATGGTGGAATCATCTTAGTAATGACTTGAACCTTGGAAAAACCAATTTCAATGCCTCGATGAGAGACAATAAATACTAATAATTTGCCATAAGTTACACCAAATATGCACTTTTTAGGGTTCATCCTAATATTGTACCCTTAAATTCTCTCATAAAACCTCTAAAGCATAGCTGGGTAGTTAGAATAGATCTTATATTTACCTAGTGTCATTCACATAGTCCTCAATAATGTCATACATCATATCATGAAAAATTACCATCATGGACCATTGATACATTACTCCTACATTCTTGAGTCTGAATGGCATTACCTAATAAAAAAATTTCCCCATAGAGTGGTGAATTTTATCTTGTGTTGGTCCTCTGGTGCAATCATGATTTGTGTGTATCCTGAAATTTTTTTGATAATGGAAATAATTTCATATCTAGCCATGTAGTCAACGATGATGTTAATGTTTGGTAGAGGAAAGTCTTCCTTTGGGTAGTCTTTGTTAATATAATATAAATAAGTACACAATATAATACCCTTTGGATCCTTTCTTATTGGTATTATATTGTAAATTCTTCTCAAGCAACCAATAGGTCAAATTCATCTTGCATCTAAAGAGTTTTTCTAACTCTTTCTTGACTAATAAAACAATACAAGGATGCATTTTTCTTAGCTTCTAATTAACTGGTTTGACATCAAGGTGTATAACAAGATGGTTTACAACTAAGGTGGGGTCTAAACCTAGTATATCTAAATGGTCTCATGAAAATATATCAATAATTTCCCTTATAATGGTTTTAAAGACTTCACATTTATCCTCAATGAGGGATGTGCCTAATTTAATCCATTTTAAGTCCTATAGAGTCCCAATATTGAACTCAAAAGTGTCCTCCATAAGGAGTGTAGAACCACATTATAAAGGAGTTGATAAAGAGGTAAATTGGTTGGAAATTTTATAGTATTCTATTTGTATTGGTTCATTTAATTATCCCAAACAAGATGGATTAGAATATCTTAATAGTGTCAAAGGCCATGTAATAAATACCTTTAGGCTCTCCTCTATGACCTTTATATAGAGAGTATTTCTCCTCAATACTGATTTTGGATCCATATATAAACCTTGGACTTGTGGTCTCATATGCTTCATGTGAATAAGGGTGAACATCCCCATCTAATGGCACCTAAAATAGGTTTTCACCAAGAGACTTGCCTTTTTATTACTTTTTCCCTAGTCTAAAAGTGCCTCAAAGAGGTTTTCATTTTTAGACCTCAAATTTTGATTTTATTTTTATTTAGGTAAAGGAATTTAACCCACTCTCTAAAATAGGTATTAAAATCCATTCTAAAAGATAAACACTATTTTTTATCTCTTATAGGCATATGATCCCTCAAACCTAGAAAGTCTCAAATGGCCTCATCATTATCGAACTCATCAAGTAGCATTATTGAATTTTGTTGATCCCAGTCTATTAGATGTGTATGATAAATGGTACGTGGGGAAGGGAAAAATAGAATTAATTATACATATGGCATAAGGTTGAAATAAATTAGTGTTGGCAAGGTCATTTTAAATACTATAATCTGACCCTACATCATTATCTACATCATCTTTGATAGTCGATGGTGTGATAACTTGAATAAGGTATGAGGGGTCACCCCCAAGAAATTTAAATATAATATCATGAGTTTCTTTGTATTTGGTCATGAAAATTGGCTCGTGTTATTTTCTAATGTTTCCCTAAGCCTCTACATTCATAATATTGATTTTTCATAATCTAGTTAGGGATAGGATACTAGGCACTTTGATAATAATTATCTAGATCATCATTATAGATCAATGAATCATATTAAGCCAAAGGGTCATATTCTAGGCTAGAGGTTAGTTTGAAAATAATGGGTTGAGTGAGATGATTATTTCCATTAGCATGTCATTTCATGTGAATAGTCTTCGATTTAGGTCTCCCATAGGTTTTTAGGTTCTAAGGAAATTTGGATATATGAAAGGACTCATGCATAATGTATTCTCCTATACCTTTGTTAGATATGTAAAAATGGTTGTATATCTTTGGTGGAGGCATAAATTAAGCTGAATCTAGGATTTTAGGGTTGACATAATTAGATTTGGGTTTTATGCAATGGATTTTGCTTTGTTAGGTTTTCCTCTATCATATTTTGGTATAGCATTGGAGCCAAAATGGTAATTATAACTCTTATACTTTGCCTCAAGATGTTTGCAAAACTAGTAAGGTTGGAGATCATCTAGTATAGTTACTTCCATCCCTAAATGGGTAAGTTTAATAAATTAATGTAGCATTGAAGGTATGTCCTAGATTTCATGAATCCACAATCAACCCAAGATCAAGTTGTATGATAAATCTAGGTCAAGAACATGGAAAAAAGTGTCATGGGTCAAAGGCCTAATGATCACTGAAAAATGAATGGTTCATTATGATTCTCTTTCCTCATTGTCATACACTTTGATGAAAATGGTATCTAGTTAAAGATCACTCATTGTGTATCAAATATGATTTACCAACCTTAGAGACACAATGTTTAGGCCTAAATCATTGTCTATAATGACATGTTTAACTATATGTCTATTATTACCAGCCTCAATGTATAAAGTGTTTTTATGTAATGGTCCCATGGATGAAACATCACTTTACATAAAAGGTGTGTCATTAGCTAGGGGGAAGTGTCCTACCATAGATTTAAATTTATTATCTTAATGTCATTAGGTACAAGGGATTGGATTAGATATTCATTCAATATACTCTTGTGAATGTTAGATGTGCACGAAAAAACCATGATGAATATTTATGTAGGTATATTTTGTAGATGTTACACAATATCATAGGTTTTGTAATTAATAATATAAATTGTCTTGTTATTTATTATAATAGAGGTTTGGATAAGTTTATTCATAAAAGAAGGTTATGGGCCTTGGATAGTAATCTTGGATTGTCAAGTTGTGATTATGCAATCTTAATCAGGTATTGGGTCCTTATAACTAGATGAATAGGTAAAATGGCCTATAATGGTAATTATTTTGTGGTATTGAGCTCAAATGCTAACATGGTTCAATTAAGGATTCCCAACATGAGGCTGGTAGGCATTATTAAGAATTGGTCTAGCTAGATTGATTGGTATTTGGTTGAGGGTTAATGGTAATGGTAGTAATTTGACTACCCCTGACATGTCTTACAACATTTTTGTAAGTATACATAATGTCATGATGGCCTCATTATTTTTATTGATCATTTTGACCTTAGTTTTGACCATTTTGTTATTATTTGTTGTTGTGTTATGGAAAGGGGTTTTGATAGATACCCAAGTCATGATTAGATATAGGGGCATGGTTATCTCATTTTATCTCTCCATTCTCAAGCATGATGTCAATCAAGTGTATTAGTTGTATGCAATGGTTTATAGAGTGTCCCTTAACATGATGTTACTCACAAAACTCATGCTCCTTTTACCAATTATGAAAATGAAATCGTTTAGTAAAATACTTTACCATAGGTAGCTAGTCATATTAGATTGAACCAACTTATATAAAACAAACTCAACAGGTTTTTTGAGGTCACTAAATGATCTAGCTATGGGTGTTCTTCTCCTTAGATGAGGTTTTTACAACTATGAAGGATTTTTTGGGAGGTTTTATAAATCTCTAGGTTAAATGAATAGAGGTGGTGGTTGTTGAATGGGTGGAGGTAAATGAATAACTAGTGTTTGCAACATTTATTGATGTTATAATTAAATTAACCCATTGCCAACAATATGCTTTATTGCAATTATAATATTTTATTCTCTCTAGATTATTAGCTTTAGATGGAATTAAAGTTGGTATTTGGATGGGTTTATATGTTTTATTATAGATTTGGTTCTATTATTGGCCTTCATGTTAGTTTTAGATGTGGTTCTGATGAGAAGAAGATAATTTGATAATCTATTTGTTGATAAGGGCCTTTTCAATCTGTATACCTTTCTCAATTTCTTCTTCAAAAGTGTGAGCACATTTCATCTTAAGATGATAGGATATATAACTATGTAAAATTTAGCTAAATATTGTAGCCAAATATTTTTATAGTAGATTGTGACTAAACCAAGAAGCAAGTGCCCTACACCATTGCAAGTAATCAACATATCTTTCACCGTTTATCTATTTTTCCTTAACCAAATCTACCAATATAATTTAATTTTCAATATTGTATGAGAAATGTTATATAAACTTCTCTAAAATTTCATCATATTTTGGAAAAAAATTCTTTGATATTTTAAGGATCAATTCCAAGGCTTGTCCAATTAAACTTCTAGGAAATATGAGAAGCAAATATATATCATTGTATGTCAGTGGTTGGAAAGAAATAAAGAATTATTTTAAATGATCTTTTGGGTTTACTTTTCCCTTATATTTATCAAATTTGGGTATCTCATAATGTAGATAAAAGGGTATTTTGAGGTAATCTATATTAAATGGATATGAGCATATATCTTCTAATATGAACATTTTTTTTGCTTCCTAGTTTGAATGGCTTGAATTGCATCATTCATTTGTTGCAGCTCTTGGGATAGGAAGTTAGATGGTATGGTCTATTATAGTTTGGGTTGTGTAATATAAGGTGCATTACCTTAACCAGGGTATGGAGGAATGACATATTGGGGAATGTTCGTTTGATTGGTCTACTAACCAAGAATATGTATTTATGCATTAGGATTATATTGTTGGTATGGTATACATTATTATTGATAAAATTTTTATCTAGGGTTGGAAACATGGATTTGATTTATAAATTATGGTTGTGGTATAGGGATCTGGTTAGGTGGAATATATTGGCATTGTTGGGTTTAGGTAGGAACTTTATATTGACTTGTCAAACCTTACTGTATAAAGGGTAATCAATGTTGGATAAATACATATTGTTGAAGGTGTTAAAGTTAGATCCCAATTTTTTATGAGGTATCCATTGGGTAAAAGGAAACTATTTCCTAATAGGTACTTGTTGTAAGTTTGGACCTTTTTTCTTGGTAAACACCTTTTGTTGATTGGGCACTTATTCTAGGTTTGGTATTTGTTGTTTACCAGTAGACACTCTTTGCTAACCAATATGAATATGTAGTTAATTAGGAAACATTTATGATGTTTATGGTATATTATTTTTTCCACTTTTTGAGATGGTGTAGTGTTTATCACTTATTCAAGTGGAATGTTGGTCTATTTTTGTCTACTTTACCCCTGTTATATGTTGGAGGAAGTAATTGGTTTCTAAAAGAGTGGAATTTTCTTTCTACATTTAATAACTAGGCATACCTACCCCATATTATTCTATGCCATTTATGGTATTGGTAGATTAACTTGTGTGTTTGTTTTAGTACAATATACCCACCTTAATTAAAATGGGGACACACTTGTGTGTTCTCAACTATGTTACTACATGTATCCTACCAATGTTATTTGGCTAAAGGGGTCTATGTTTTGATTTAAATATCTTGAAAAATCAACTTGTACCCCTATTGGGAGAGATAACTCTATGAGGGGCATTTTTTAAAAAACCATGGCATTGAATTTTTGAGCTAGGTTAAGGTATGTTTGATATGCTTATTATACTTGTTCTAATTGGTCATCCATGTGACCTGTGCCTTTTTTAGTTACATTTAGGCCCTATTTATGTATTGGTACTAAATATTCATTATAACTAGTTGAAGCCTATTTAAACTATTGGACATGAGGCACATTGATAGGTGTTCTAATAAAGCTAGATATAATTTCATGTGGGAAGTTGATCAGGAATTTGGATCCTACATCTACCACCCTAATTAGAATTTCATCTTTATTTTATAGAAAAAAAAATTATGGGTCATAACTTGTTAGAATGGTTATGTAGTAGGGATATTATTGTTGTCTATGTTCAATGATAGGTGAAATTTGAGCAAGGTCTTGTGCCATTTTTTCCCTCTTACTCTAGATAATAAGATACATTGACTAGGTACTATGTTAATGGGTCCTACTCTTGTTTCGTATATGGGGTAATGTAAGAGGGATATGGATCCATCTCATACACTACATCATCACCATAAGGTTCTTGAACAAAGGGGTCACTAGTGGAAAAGGTTGTCATAATCTAGATTATACATGGTCCTACTATGTTTATAGCAAGGCATGCTCATATTTGTGACTAGGTTTGTCAAAAAAGGTCTAATGTGGAAAAATAATGAAGTATGAGGCAAATAACCTTTAGCTCTTTAAAAGAGGTCCAAAGTTGAAATATCTATTATAGGTCTAAGGCAAAGGTAGGATGAAAACATGAAACTGATATTAGGGAAAGTGTTTTATAAAAGTAAAATGATCTTAATCTAGGTCTAACAATGAAAAGGAAATGTATTAGGCCATTGGTCAAATATCACTGATCTAGACTTCCAAACTAGGTCTAAAGTGTGAAAAACAATTTGAGGTCATTTGTCAAAACTCACAAACATAAAATTGGAAATAATATAGTCTAAACAAAAACTTGAAATCAATTTAATTATAAGGTAATTAGATCATTAAACTTGTAAACTGGATCATAAAAATTGGTAAATGGATCAAAAAACCTAGTCTAGGCACACAAAAGACTCTTAGAAAACAAAAATAACACATTCATGAACTCAACACAAATAACTCTTAACTTGACACATGAAAACAAAAAAACCCTAAGTCTAGGAAAATATTTGGAATAAAAATGATAAATCAATCCAAGTTTCACAATCCAAATATATAAGATAAATAATATAAGCCCAAATTAGACAAGGTTTTAGCATATACCTAATTATTTTAGGATTTTAACTTTGAAAGATTGAATTTCAAATTTAATATAAAAGACTTCAATTTTTTAAATTTTAATAAACTAGACTCAAATGGGTAGTGTAACCTTGCATTTTAGGAAATAAAAGAACAAAAGGGTTTTGGTTTCAAACAAGAAAAGTTTTTTGGAATAAAATTAGTGGCATAATAATTCTCCTTCGAATAAATGATATTTGTATCCAAATTTGGCCCACATAAGAAATTTCTAACTAGATGTGGTTTGAAGTTGAGCAAGGTTTTGGTTGAGAATAAATCCAATAGGAGGAGGATAAAACAACTTTTATGTAGATAAATTGTGTGTTACAATCTTTTAAAACTCTTTATGCAAGCTTAAAGTGTGAACTTCATGATTTTAAGGAGCCAGACCATCATGACACATCATGTTGGAATTAATAGATCAGTCTAGTTTCACATTTGATATATGCACTTGGGAGGTCAACTAAAGCCAAAGGAATGTATGTACATGATTATTTTATTCCCATAAACATCCTCTACAAATTTTTTATCTTGATAATTTTTCTATCTCAAGATATAAGCATTCAAATATGAATTAGTAGAGTGGGACATGCATAGGGATGTCAAGTTAAAGCTACAACAAATACCCATTTGAACTTAAATGTTCTAATAATGAATGAATGGATGAAAAATGGAAATATATCAAGTAACCATATGAATATATAATGATGCATGGTAATTGACAAATCCAGTGGGTCCAAGCTAATCAATGGTACATGATCCATCATACCAAAGTAAATCAATGATGAGTGAAAGGTCAACTAGTCAATGAATCTTGAAGACAAATTCATAATTATCAAGTGTCATGACCATGGTAACTACGAGGTAAATCAATGATATGTATTTAATATTTTTAAAGGAATATTGATGGTACATGACAAAGTAGATCTAATGGTGCTCATCCAATCATGAGGATGATGATTGATGGTGAGTTAGAGGTCAAAGAGTTAGCATATATTAGGGATGAATGTAAAGCTACCTTGTGTTTCAGGCAAAAGAATGGATGGAATAACTATAATATACTAATGATTAATGTAAATAAGACAAGTGTCATAATCTTGAGGACCCAGATCAGGATCAGTGGTTGATATTAAAATTTGAAGACATGAGACTTTGATTAGAGGTTAAACAAGATCCATGTTGAACCAAAGTAGATATTTTAGGATCAAACATCACCATTTAAGCTTATTATAGGTTAATAGGTGTTTTAGGGTCTAATATAGAGATCAAATATGGATTAGCAGTTATTGAAGTAATACTAAACATTTGGTGGATTTTCATCGATATAACTATATGAAAACTAATAATTGTTTTGATTCTCAATCTATAGTAATATCTATGCTCAGGTATTATGGTAAAAATAGGTATGTGATTAATGGAGTCTATTATCTTCTAATATATTCATAGCCTCAATAAATAGGTACATATATCCACTTCAATCAAACATGGCATGGCTCTATCTAGGTATAGGATATAAAGGCTTTGTCCTTACAACAAGAATAAGCGGGAAGTGGCATAGAAGATCATAACAAAGAGATATGGTGGTTAGAGAAGTAGTTAAATCATATAATAATATTCAAAAATATAAATATATTCTATCTAATAGACTTATTCATGACTCATCATGTAAAACAAACCATTTTCTTCTAGTGGATCTCTCAACCAATGAGAAACGCTTGAAGGCTATTGGGATAATTGTAGCCTAGCTTGGTGAGGAAGACTTAGTCCTATTGACTCAAAAGTTGGTGTAAAATTAAAAAAAGGTGGTTAGGACTCCATCCAAGTGATTTAACCCCATTTTTTATTTATATACTCATGCCCCCTCTTTTCTCTCCCTTTATCCTATATCACCCCATTCTTTCTCAGTTGTAAAACTCTCTCTCAAATTCTAGACTCTCACAAGGACTCTTTGATCTTGAAGAGAAAGTGACTCTTTGAGATATTACAAAATATGATCATATTGATTATTATAAACCCTATCAATCATTTTTAAGAATAACCTATTAATGCAATAATGGAATTTCTCTACCTATCTCTTACCTTGGATCAATGTTTAGTGAGTTTTGCATGATGGCATTGTGAAGGAAAATCTTCCTCATCCATTGTCCTCCTTTCTAAACTACTTTAAGGTGTTTTTAATTTTTTTTAAATTTTGGATTAGTGTTATACCTAAACCTATTCCATTAAACACTTATGTAATTAGTTGTTTATGAGATTGTGTGTGCTAGCATTATCTTGTGTTGTTATAGTGTGTGTTCAATCTTATGGGAGTCTTCTATTTTCATTTGGTGCATCACCTTATTAACTTTATTAGGATCGATTTCCCCCATTTATAACCCTTTTCCATGTAGTATAATTATTTTAGGTGATCCATCAAGAGGAATTCATCCTTCTTTGAAGGTTCAACCCCACCATAGGATACCCATAGCCTAATGTTGTTCCCATATTGTGACTGAGAGTGGGGAAGCTTGAATAACTCCTCCAAAAGGGTGAAATTCCACATAATAATAGTTTTTAGCAAGCTGAATGGGACTTTAAAATTTTTTTGGTGTTGATTTTTAGTGAAATTAACCTTTGGAGGCAAATTTACAAACACCAATGGTGACTCCATTATGAACATCAATTGGTATAAGTAGTCCAGGTCCTTAATCACCATTATTTTGTATCCATCATCCCCCATTTGATCAAAATGCATGTCATTTCATTCCTTATTCTTCATATCAAGTTATAAATGTTCATGGATGCACCCCAAGTTGCCATTAAGATTCAATGTATTGAATTTGTTAGAATTTACCTCTCTCTAGTCAAATAAAAGATATTTAGGGAGATATGGCTTGAACTTGCAAAATAATTAAGAGAGGTTTATAGGGAAGAAGAGTATTATAGGTAATAATAGAATCTTGAAAATAAGATTATGTTTAGAATCAAGAGTTGAGGTTTTAGGAAGAATGCTTGGTTAGGTAAGACCAAGACATAAAATAAAATAACTATCAATTGCTCTTAAAAATGAGAGAAGCCAACCCTAGAACCCAATTTCCCTCTCTCACTCTTTTTTATGCTCAAACATAACCCCCTATCCAACCTTTTCAAGTCTCATCCTCATCAAGATCCAAATAAGTCACTATAAAACATTTAGCTAATGAACATTAAGCCAGCTCATCTTGGATCCTATCCTATGGCAATGACCCTAATTGTGTCAACCCTCTCTTGTGAAACCACCGTCTCCCACACCCATTTATGAAATAGAGAAGGTAGATAATCCTTATTCTTTCCCCTAATAGAAATCAATCAAGGAGGGCATAAATAAGAGAGAGTAATTACTAGATAAGGTAGTCCAAGAACTAGTTCAAGAAAAAGAGGTGTTAGCTTAGCCCAATGAGCCTACCATACAAAAGTTCCATGACTCTATCTCTGTCCCCCAAGAGCCATCAAAAATAGCCTTCAAAGTCCCTAAAAATGGAAGGATACTCTCATAAGGTGCAAACAAGGTGAAATTATTCACCCTCACACCATCTCCCTCTTGTATAAAGAGACTATTTTGCAAAGAATAAATGAGGAGCTTGTAAGCATAGGTGAACCTAAAGAAGACAACATAATTGTCTATGATGAGGAGATCATGATAGGCATCCCACTCAATTCAAAGGAGAGGAAATTAGGTGTATAACAGCTATTGTGGCATGGATTTGACACTAATGAATTAGAGACCAAAGGTATTATTGATTCCTTCATATTTCAAGTGAGGTGTATTCAGGATGCATCTAAGATCAAAGGTGATCTTGATTTTTTCCAAGAACTTCCATTTGGTATGGGTAACAATGAAGATGAGAAAGAAATAGAAAGAAAGGAGGATCAGGATGAAGTATGGAATAAAATATACCATGACTTTATGCACCAAATAGATGTTCTAAACCAGCTAATGCCTCCTTTAGAGCATGAAAATAAACTTAAAAATTAGGTTGAATAGTCTAACTAGTCTCAAGATGAGTTATCTATTAATGTATTACTAATTATTTAAGAATGAAAGAGAATGGTTAGATCCAGAGCCATAATAACATGACATTTAGAACCTTAGATGGGTTGATGAGATATCATATGGATCCTTTCAAAGTAAGAAAAGCAAGGATGATTTTGAAGATGGCATTGTCTTAGATGACCAAGAGATTTTTTGCCTAGGCCTACATAATCAACCTTCATATTTAAAGGATCCATTAGATGAGGAGGTTGTAAGTGATCCTATAGTCCATTTTGTAGTAAGCCTTGAATAAATGGAATAATATGTCTATATTGGAGACATGTTTGTCCCATTTCATCATCTTGAGATCATGTTAAAATATTTAAAAATCAAGCATCTTAGCCCACCTATCATGAGCTCTCAAATTTAAGGTATCTTTCATCTTGGTTTATTACAAGTGAATGATGGTACAAGATTCTAATCTGATCCAATGGGGAAGTACTTATGAGTTGTAGTCCTATACATATTATAGTATATTTCATGTTTTTATCTAAGTACCTATGTGATCAGTTGTTCGATAGTTTAGTTAGTTTTCTCTTTCCTCTAAGGGCCTGTGTGCACTTGCCTTTATTTGTTTTGTTCTTATTGTCCTTTTTGCTTCAAGAAGAGTTATCTAGGGGTTTGAATCTATTTTTATATTTAGATCAGTATGTTGATCAAGAGAGGAGACTCCATTCCTAAGGGACTAGTCAAAATAAATAGTCTTGGTTCTCAAGCATAATAGGCATGCTTCCCAATTGAATCACCAGAGACATTAGCTAAATTTGGCACACATAAGAAACTTTTGACTAGAGGTGGTTTGAAACTAATCAAGGTCTTAGTTGAAAATAAATCAAATAGGAGGATAATATAGCCTTCATGTAGATCACTTGTTAGTTGTAAGCTTTTGAAACACTTTGAGCAAACTTAAATTGTGAACTTAGTGATTTTAAGGAGACAAACCATGATGAAACATGATGCAGGAATGAACAGATCAATCTAGTTGCACATTTTATGTATACACTTGAGAGATTAACTAGAGATAAACTAATTCATGGACATGATGATTTTGGTCCCATAAATATCCTCTATAAATTTTGTATCTTGATGAGTTTTCTATCTCAAGATATAAGAATTCAAAGATGAACTAATAGAGTGGGATGCATGTAGGGACATCAATTTAGAGATACAAAAATAGCTATTTTAATTCAAATGTTCCAATAATGAACATGAAATTGACAAGTGTTAAGATATTAGGTACCCATATGAATATATCACGGTGCATGATGATTGACAAAGCTAGTGCATTTAAGCTGATCAATGGTGCATAATCCATCATACCAAAGAAGATCAATGATGAGTGAATGGTCAAATAGTTAGTGAATCTTAAAGAAAAATGCATAGTTACCAAGTGTCACAACCATGGTAACTTTTAGGTAAATCAATGGTATGTGTCTAATCCATACATAGGAATATTGATGTTGTATGACAAAGTAGATCCAATAGTACTCATCCAATCATGGGGATGTTGATTGATAATGAGTGTGAGGTCAAAGATTTAATGTATCCTGGGGATGAATGTGAAACTATCACATGGAAAAGGTGAAATAATAGACTGATTGACTATGGGATTTGAAGGATCAATGCAAAGAAGACAAGTGTCATAATCTTGAGGACCCAGATCAAGATCAGTGGCTAATATTAAAAGTCAAAGACATAAGACTTTGATTAGAGGTCAAACAAGATCCAAGTTAAACTAGAGCAGATATTTTAGGATCAAACATCACCATTTAAGTTTATTAGAGTTAGGGCTTAATATAGAGATCAAAGATGGATTAGTAGTTTTTAAATCAAGACTAAACATCTAGAATTTTTTTAATTGATATTATAGCTATACAAAAACCAATAATTAGATTGGTTTTAAATCTATAGTAATATATATGCTCAAATATTTTGATAAGAATAGGTATGTTATTAATGAATGAGTGTCTCATCTTCCAATATAGTCACAACCTCAACAAACAGGTAACTATGGCCACTTAAATAATACATGGCATGTCTCTGTTCAGATTCAAGATATGAGGGACCTTTGTCCTTACAACAAAAGCAAGTGGGAAGTGATGTAGAAGATCAAATCAAAGAGATATGGTGGTTAGAGAAGTAGTCAAATAATTCAATACTATTCAAAAATGTAAATATATTTTCTCTAATAGACTTAATCATGACTCATCATGCAAAACAAAGCCTTGTCTTCTAATGGATCTCTAAGCCAATGAGAAAATCTTAAAGGCTATTAGGACAAATTAATGTTAGTTTGTTGAGGAAAGCTTAGTCTTATTAACTCAAAAGGTATTAGATAATTTAAGAAAGGTGCTTGGGACTCCATATAAGTAATTGGACCTCATTTATTGATATTTATACTCATGCTCCCTCTTCTCTCTCCATTTTTCCTATATCACCCCATTATTTCTCATTTGTAAAACTCTCTCTCTCAAATTATAGACTCTCACAAGGACTCTTTTATATTGAAGAGTAGCGGACTCTCTAAGATATTGAAAAATATTATCATCTTGTTTAGACTAAACCCTATCAAGCATTTTTAATAACTACCTATTGATGTAATAATGGAATTTATTTACCTGTCTTTTGATTGGGATCAGTGTTTAGTGAGTTGTGCATGATGGCATTATGAAGGAGAATCTTCCTCATCCATTTTCCTCATTTATTACCTATTTTAAGGTGTTTTAAAGCTATTGTAGTTATGTATTAGTGTTCTAACTAAACCTAGTCTATGAAACACTTATGCAATCAGATGGTCTGTGAGGTTGTGTGAGCTAGCATTATCATGTGTTGATCTAGTGTGGGTTCAAGCTTATGGGAGTCTTCCATTTTCATTTGGTGCATCACCTTGTTAACTTTCTTAGGATCCATTATACCCTTTATAACCATTTTATTTATATTATAATTAATTTATGTGATCCATGAGGATGAATCCACCCTTATTCAGATGTTTAACCCCACCAGAGGATACCCACAACTTGGTCTTATTCCCATATTATTAATGGGATTGAGGGAGCCTGAATAACTCCTTTGTAAGGGTGTAATTCCATGCCATAATAGGTACAAAAGTGGTTTTGGAAAACTCCAAGGCAAATGTTTTGAACAAAATAAATAGTTTAACACCTCTTGATTCAAAGTGGTGTGTAATACATGAATAGTTTTACTTGTTTTGAGTTTGGTACATAAACAATTATAGACCCAAAATTACATGCTAGTAAAAAGAAATAAAAAATCACTCTAATGCATGTCCTATCCCTAAAAATGCTAAAGTGTGTGTAGCTTATACCAAATTTTCCACTAATATAACAATGCTTAAAAGGAATTAAGTGTTAATACAAAAATTAAATAGCACATGTAGGTAGAGTTTTAAATCCCCCTCTGTCTCTCAAGCATTAATAGGTGAAAAGGAACTTGGAGTGATAAATCACTTGACATTTAGAAATATATTCTATGGTAAATTGGGGTTTACTAAAATCTATTCTTTTTGAAACAATCTAAATGGTCCCAAGTTTGTCTAACATAAGGGTACATCATGTCAATTAGATTAAAACATGTCAACTTTTTATGCAAATGTCTAGTCCTTTGCATAATGACCTGAGTTGTGTACTACTTAGTGAAGTTTGATGTTTAACATGAACTTATCTAGGTTTTTGTTAGAATTATCAGGCTAGCCATTCTACCACTATTCAATTCTAGTATCATGTGCCCAATTTATATACCCCACTATGGATTTGGGTTGTTTTATTTCTTAGAGATGAATCCCTAGGTCAATGCACCCCTAAATAACTGGTGAGGAGGTGATGAACTCCCACCAACAAGATAATGCAAAAAATTGAAAAATTAGAACAAAATTATGGTTTTTTATGTCACCCAATTCACTTAGAGATTGGGGAGATCATACCAATTTTATTCCATTTATAGACTCAAAAAAACAAGGTAAGAAATAAAGTGCTTTTGATCACCCAATTTTCCTAAAGGGGATGTGTGGAGAGCATACACGCAAAGCTCATTTTGACAAAAAAATAATTAATCTAAGTAATTGAAACTAATTAACAAAAAATGAACAAACAAAAAGTGAAAAGCTTTCAGGATCTCTAATCTAAGTTTGTTTTTCATTTTTAAAGCACCAAATGATATGTTAATGAAATTTTGTCCCATTGGATTTGGCATTTTCTCTTGTAAACTTAAAATACAAAAAATGAAGTTTGTAAGGTAAATTTTAAGAACTAAAACATGAGTGTGTAAGAAATTTTAAAGTGTTTAAACCTCATTTTATTCACTTACTTTCACATAAAAATGTTAGAGGGTTTGGTTATTTTATACTAAATATTTAACCAAAAAATAATTATACTTTCAAACTCTCATGTATTTTACATAAAGTAAAGTCATTGATTCTTTAATAGAGAAAAGTTACTAGTTTCTCAATAGATTGAAGTCACTAATTTGTTGTGGAACTAGAATAGATAGAAAATAGTATCTAGAAAAGTCTCCATTATTCAGGTGTGAAGTCACAAATTGGGTTAGTAAAAATTATTTCTTATTCCTAAAATTTGGGTAAAGTCACCGAATTCACAAGGAAATTTACCTAGCCAAGTCACTAAAATAAAGGATTGAAACTACTATTTTCATTCCTCAAATTCATTATTTTCATAGAGAATGATTCAACATAAGTTGATGTCACTAATTTTAGAATAGATAAATATCATTTATTTTGTGAGGTCATCAATGTGAAGTCATTATTTCTTATAAAATAAATAATTGTAAAATAGAGGACAAAATAACCAAAGTTGCCATTTTGTAGGGTGAAGTCATTAATTAGTGTCTAAATAAAATGAAAAGAAATTTTAGCATAAAACTAAAAACTTGATGTTGTGAGTGATCTTTTTAATAAATTTTAAGGGTCTAAATCACTCATTTGGTCCATATGGGGTGCGTGGTCCTACTAGGTGTGCCATTATGTATCATGAGGAATCTAAAGAGCCTAATATCATTAGTTCTTTATTAGTGAATCAAAAGAGAAAATCAAATCAAACAATGCAATTGAAACTAAACCACTATTTCATAGGTACTCGGGTGACCTTAAAACAATGAATAAAATTACAAATAGAAGATAAAACACAAAATTATGTTATCTCCCTTGTCAAATTTAGTACTCATTTACTAGCATAGAGGATGTTATTGCTGTATTTGTGGGTAATATATACTTTGATCAATGTAATTTTCATTTAGGTATAACTTATCTAAGACCAATTTAGGCTTGGATTATATTTTCTTCACATATGAATCTTCTTGAATTAATTTGACATTATAAATTTTCTTGAGAGATTTTTGAAGCAATTCTTACATAATAACCTTACACATAAAAAGTTGTTTGAAGAGAGTGAGGAAACATTTATTGATAAGTCTCAAAATTAACTCTAATCTTGGTGAGGTTAGGTTTTATTTTAACCTTGTTTAAGTTTAGATTAACCTTAGTTAAGTTTAGATTAACCTTTGGTTAATTTAAAGCAATTATGAAGACTTGACACCTCATAGAAGATATTTATGAAGCTTAAAAACTCATATAAGATATTTATGATGTTGTAACTCACCTTTTATTTGAATTTTTTGAATTAATAAAAGATATTATTAATTCCCTTGACTTTGACCTCATCTTTGTTGAAAAATTCTTCTTTATAAAATGTAATTCCCTAATTAAACTCAAAGTTTTTTAGATAAGGGTAAAGGTTAGTTTTTTGGCAAGGGTCCATACCCTATTACAAGAGGGTCAAAACCCAGATAAGTATAAAAAAACTAGTCTTAGACAACTAAAATAGAAAAACCAATAGAGATACAATAAAAAAGCTAAAAAGTAGTGCAAGTAACTCAAAAAATAGAACACCTTAGTAGTTGTGAAGCCTGTTGAGGGTGTCCTTTATATCTTTAATGTTGTTATGCATGTTATAGGGATTTGTAGTCATGATATTATTAGTGACCTTTCCATTATGTTTCTAAATGTTGCCTCTAACTCCCTTATCTAAAACAATAGCAATGTCACTAATAATAATAGCCTAGGTAGCAATTATCTCAACCATACCAGTAATGATATTATCCAAATCGATGAAATTACTATAAAGGATATTTAATTCCTCACTCAAATTGTGAATCTAAATTTGAGAAGTTTTGTATTATCCTCATTGTAATCTATCTGCTTCATCTTCTTTTTATAATTGTGATTGATAATATTCATTTCCTTCTCACATCATTGACCAAGATTTTGAGATTGTCCACCTCCTTATGGAAAAAATTATGGTTGGTTAGATTTGGAGGGGTAATCAAAGAAATAAGGCTTTGGAATACATTAGCCATGCCACAATAAATATTATTCCCATATTTGGAGTGACTATAAATAACCCTTTTATTTGGGTGATTATTCAAAACTTTAGAAATGCCCCTAAACATTTTATTCTTAGAGGAAGAAGGAAAGGGGTTCTAAGGTGGAGGGGTTAAGGAAGGATTATTTATTAGTGCTAAGTTTAAGAAGTGTAGATGCACTAGTAAAATAATGGTTTGGTGAGAGGGAGTGGCTAACCTCCCTAATTACATTTTTTGAATAGATGTTTCAAAAGATTTTAGAAGAAATAATGGTAGAATCACCATAATATGGTGCCTAAAGTGGTTCAAAAATACCAAGTGGAAGATTTTATAACATGTTTTTGTCCATCTAGAGTTAGGAACTATATAATGACCCTTATAAGCTCATCAAATGACTTAGGTAGAGAGGTTATAAGGAAACTTCCATGGTATGGAGTTAGTTATTCATCCCCCACCGTGAATGTGTCTAGTTCATGTTGTTTATTTCATCTATTGATTTAGAAATTATAACCTTTAATACTGAGCCTTGTGAAAAAAGAGATTAGACCCTCAGTGATGGAAACATTATGATATTGACTCTTCTATCTTTCCAATTCTAGGCAAAGTTTTAGGAAATGTGAGAGTCATGCCCTCTAACCCTATAGATAAAATTTTCAAACCCACCAGCCTACAAATGCTCCCATAACACTTTATCAATCTCCCAAGCCTTGTTGAAGGTAGCCTCTATTTTGAAATATTCTCCACCCATTCTATTAGAAAATGAAACTATAACTAGGAGAGGCTCTTGCTTGAGAAAACTAAGGATACAAAAGATAGAAGTGAAAAGAACTTGGAATTTTTATTAAACAACTAATTGATGTTTTTTTAATTAATCTTGACTAAATTTTTTGTCATTTAGGAATTGTTTTATTATTTTGCATTAATAGATCAAAAGGCCAAACATGTTACTTTGTTAGGTTAAAATTTGGATAGGGTTGAATCCAATATAGGTTATCATTGTATACAATGTAATACACTAAATGCAGATGCCTCGACATAATTATGGGTAGTTATATCCCATACAAATAATAATTTTATAAATACAGTGACTTATAGGCTTAAATTACATCATTTACTAGAAATTAGTTTGATATCTAGTCTAGACATGAAAGTGGCCAAAAACAAGTGTTTACAACATTATCCAAATGAGGTGTGTCCAAAACAAGAAAAGAAAATATCAAAAACATAGTAAAGAATCCAATTAATGAATAATTGAAAACTTTCTCAAAAATGATGACTAGACAAAAAAATAATGAATGATTGCCATTAAGAAATTAAGTACACCCACCAAATCTAAATGACAAATTCAAACTAAAATGGGAATTGAAGAAAAAGTTTTTTATATTCATTAAAGGCAAAAAAATACATTTAATACTTAGGACTGTGAATGATATATGTAAAATTTGTGCTAAGGGTAATTTACTTTGCCATTAATTTTTCAATAAAATGAATGAGTTTTTGAGCTTCCCTAAGGCCAAGTAGCCCTAATTTTTGTTATCTAACAAGCCTAGAAAAAATTAGCTAGACACCAAAATAATTATAACAAATAAAGGAAAACAATGGACTCTTATTCAAAATAGGGTAAGCCTTAATTCCCCACCCTATATTAATTTACAATATTAACATAGTGTAAAGATATGACATTTGAGAAGAATGCCCTAAATTTCAAGTTTCCACATTACTTAGCACTATAGGAAGAGGTGGAATATATCTAGCCATACTTTATCAAAGATCAACTCACTTTAGAAGATAAGTAATACATTGATGATTTGTTACTATTAAAAGGTCAAGGAATCCACTAAGTGGTATAAAAACTTGAGATAATACCATGTATCAACCTTATGAAAGTTTTATTTATTAATAAAACCATTTTTGTATATATTATACATGTTAGGAGAGTCAATATTACCTCTGATTATATTTTAGTTAGGGTATTAAAGATATACATTAGGATTCCCTATCTTGAGATAGACTATATTCAAGACTTAGATAATTTTTGGCTTGATCACAACATAGTATATGTAAAGCTAAAATAATGGCTTCCATAAGTTTAGAGGATGAATCCCAAAATGGATATATCCTCTAATTGCATTATCAAATTCAAACCTAGAATTGTGATATCCATGACCCTTTTGAATAGACTATATAATTTCCTAAGTATTGCATATGTTTAGGTTGAATGGGATTAATTGTTATATATAATCCTGATGTCTAACCAATTAGTGTCACTTGGGGAGATTATAAGTATTTAATTAAAATTATAGGTGCTCTACCCTAATTAGAGGCCCATTAAAATTAAATTATATATGATGTCCTACCTATTGGACACAATGATAGACACATTTTACAATCCCTATGGTTAGTAGTGGAAACCTTCAAATGAATATTTAGTAAACAGGGTTAGAAAAGACATTTATTTCATGTTCATTTTTATAGGTAAAAATGAAATTAGAAGGATATGTAATAAGGTCTATCCTCATATATTAGGTAATGAAGGGTATCCTAATGCCTAAATTATTATAAAATATGGAAAGAAACTTGAGAAATATGGGATATTATTGGTTATGCCCATATATAACCATCATCTAGGTGGAAGGAATAAGTATGGCTCCCCTACTATTGCCTCATCATGTTCTATACACTATATCAGAACATGATATTCCATATTAGGTCTTTAAAAGCATTGATGTGAAATTAGGTTAAAGGCATTTGGATTACTATTTCAAGACTCCTCTTAGTATCAAGTGGCACCAATATGTGATCAGGACACATTTTTTTAATTTATTAAATTTATAATTTATGATAATCTATAGCTTAAACCTTTAAAATAATAGGACCCTAAGAGGAAAGTAAAGGGTTATCTTAAGTCTATTTAGGAAAATAATAAAGTGCATGTCTCATATGATCACCAAGGGTGTGATCATGATTATATATTCCTAAATGTAATAGATGATTCAAAGGTATCTAAGATTATTAAATATAAATCAATTTCTATGATATATTCCCAAGCCTTATATTACGACCCTAAGGTAACATAAAAAGAGGAAAAAAATGCATGGAATCAATAATGGCCTCCATCTCAACCACATGATTCTCATCCATAAGATCAACCTCCATCTCATTTAATAGAGAATATAGAGGGACAACCATATGAATTTAATAGTCAAATATAATCCAATCCTTATCTTAGGTTGGAAATTTTGAGAGGTCTTCCAAGCCCTCAAGTCCCTTCTACAACAATGTTACCCACATTCAAGTTTTAGGCACAACTACTATAAGGGATACATTAGTAGTTTCTTTAGATAAACAAAGGAATATATTTTTTGTGGTGACTCATTTTATTCCCCTTACTAAATATACTCAAGTAATTCTCCCTTAATTATTACAAAAATATTTTCCTTCTATTCCAACTACTCCAAACTCTCCTCAATATACTAAGTCTCCTTGAGAAATCCTTGTGCATTCCACTTCATCCACTTCATCACCTTCAGCCACACCTCCTACAATAGTTTCCTATAATATCTCTACCATATCATATAAATTCTACTCAACTCATATAAAACTATCAGAGGAAGAATAATGACTCTCCTGCATGGGCATTGCATAACTAGGTGATGAAGAGTTTGATCTAAAAAATCCAAAGCTTTGAGTTTGGGTGATCATGCAATGGAATAAAACATAGATATACTCACATAAAAACAAATTCAAATAATTTATAAGGTATTCTCTTCCATTGTTTCTTTATTTTATAATGTTGATATCTTAATTGTGGGGTTACCCTAGTTATTCCTATGTTGTATTATCTAATTCTATTAGCACTAATGTTGATTCTGATATTTTTTCTTCTCTTAGACTAATAATGACTCCCAAGGTAGTGCATTTTGAGAAATTGGTCATAAGTTCTATTTTTAATCATAGGAACCCCTAGTTATAAATAACAGGTTGACCTAAATATATCTCCCCATGTCTCATCTATTGACCATGCCAATAACAACAATGATTGTGGGAGTAATATGGGTCTTACTAGATTCTTGGCTAAAGTTACCCATATGAAAAAAACATATCCATGGGAGAAGGCTGGCTAAAAATTCTTTAGTTTCATATAAAAATAAGTGCATCCATAGCAACCACTTTGATTACATCCCTTCTAATGACCACTTCACCCTCCAAATCATTAGACCCTATTCAAGAAGTTTAAATGGGATAACTTATTATTCCCCAATGGGAGAGAGATGTAAAATGTTAGGGATGAAGGATAGAATTTAGTATTAACTATGATCCATATAGTCTCCACTTAGTTTGATAATGAGATTGGGAATATTTAGATATTGAGGAAGAGGAATATGGTTAACCTAAAAATAAATGGTGAAATTTATTTTGAAGAAAGAGAGAACTTTGTTCTCTTTAGCAAAGAAGATCAAGAGAAATCCCAATGACCCTAAAAATAAATTGAGGATGTTAACACATTTTTGGATTAAAAAAGGGTCCTAATGAAATAAATGCATCAAATTATTGAGTAGGCATTAAAAATATGAAAAAATAAATAAATTACATAGGCCCCTCAAGAGGTTATTGATGATGTTCAAAGTGAAACCACTAAGTCATACAATATTTTATAAAACATCAAGGTTTATAGGGAAAGCAGTTAGAAAAATAAATAAAATATTGTTACACTTTGGAATATGATGAAGGATGTATAAACGAGATTGAATTTTGTAGTTCAGTACTCAAGGATTAGTGCTTTTAAATAGTTGAATCCCATGACCAACACTGATGCTTCTTGGTGTTTTAAATATGTTATTTCTAGAAGGGATGCTTCCTTAAATTGGCATAAAAATATGAAGAAGTTGGTGGGACTTTTATCAGTCATGAGAGTGAGGCAATAAAGATTTTAGGGGGAATGAGAGTTACAAGGATAATTACCCAAGCAGAGGAACTTGTTAATAGGACTAATTTTAAGAATATTCTACAACAGGCTGCATATAACTTCAAGTAATAAGTTGAGGTGATTATTTATAAAATTGACAAGGAAGGATTATAATTAGTTAGTTTTCAAAAGGACAAAGTAATACATGTAAAATATTTAAAAACTAAATTCAAGAGCTTGGAGGTAGAAAATAAATATTGATGGTCAATGTTATTATAATATTAAATCCTTTGTTACTCAATTTTGAAATTATATACAAAGATTTTCAAGTAGTTTATGCACTATGTGAAGAGATAAAATATGAGGAAGTAACTTCTAGGTTAGTTACATGCACATAAATGGATGTTAGTGCCACCTAGCTTCATAAAGCTCTTAGTATTTGTATTAGTTACTGCTATATATTATCCATCAACCCCACCAATTAATAGTGCCACATCAGCTCTTCGATCTAAAATAATCATGTATTTTCTTGTTATTACCAAGGTGGGACTTTAGTTCCCAATATATTTACTATACATGTATATATATTTTTTTTTAAGATATAAAGTTTATTCTGGACATTATCATTGTGCATGTATCTTGGCATGCTTTTGAGTAAAATGTTCTATTTTGGACTTATAATTTTATGTGAAGCTTAAAGAGATGAAGCTTTAACTATCCCAAGATTAAATATATATACAACCTTTTGGTTTTAAAAGGAGGATAATTTTGGATATTTAGATTATTATGAAATTTGAAAGAGTTTTGATTGAATTTAATTCTATGTAAAAATATCGATTCTTCTCTAATTTTGTAGATTACATGAGACATTTAATCATTCTGATATATTAGTGTTTTCATTGTGTATGAGTTATCTATTTTAAATATAATCATTTAGTTTTAGCTATAGTTGATTTGAATATCTTTTACATGCTTATCATAATCCATTTTGTATATGTGCAATAGTAATCTAACAAATAGGCAACCTTTGATTTTTTATGTTTAAGTATATTGTGTTCTAGTTCCTTTGAATCTTCACTATTTTTTAATGTTGGTGTGATACAACTTATAACAAGTATTGGTTTAGATTATTTATCCTATCTAATTTCAATTGCTAGTCTTGAAAAGGATTTGTCTTGGGTTGTCCATAAGCTCTCTTTTATGCCTTCCCTTTCCCTCTTTTTGATATTTCTTTCCAAAATATTACCCACCTTATTTATAATCATCATCCTTCCACTCACTTCAAGAAAATATAGGTTCACCCATAGCTAGTTCACCCATGGTCATATATATATATATATATATATATATATATATATATATATATATATATATATATATCATTTTCCATTATTATACCAACATGTTTTTATAAAACCAAATATCATGGAACTCATACCTTGGAATGAATCTGTTCGCTAATCCAAAAATTCTAAAGGTTACCTTGTAGAAATTTTGGGGTTGTGTATAAAACCCACATCAATATAAGTTTTAAATGGCACTATAATGAGGGCCAACACCTCCACCTTTATCCTTTTAAAATATCACTTGATTTGCATTGGATTAATCTAGATTATTAATAAGGTCAACCTTAGACAATAACCTATTACATCCACATTTAGAGATCCATATAAATGTTAGGTCTGATAGAGATGTTTCTAGAAGACCCAAGGCTCAATCATAATCCCTACGATGGAATCATCATCTTATAATAGTTTTGATGGATGATATTAATAATCTACCTCTTAATCCTCCACCTCTAGCTAATATTCCACCTCAAGACCCATCTTGGTTGACTAGATCAACCATCAATGTTAGAATAGAGATGCATGATTTACCTAGACTAAATAATAGAAATATCTTCCTTCCCTCTCTTCCTCAAGAGGAAGGACTATGAAATAACATATAAAGGCTTTCAAATATAATATGGGGATCTTGAATGTAACTCATAAAAATATGGCTTGTAGACTATTTCCCTTCACTTTGTAAGAAGAAATCTACAACTAGTTTTTAAATATTTTATAAGGGTCTGTTACAACATAGACATAATGTCAGATACCTTCTTAGCATAATTTAGCCAAGCTAATACTACAAGTGTTATCTATCAACACTTTTCCAACATGATATGAGATCCAAATGAGCCAATATAAGCATTCAATGCTTAGTTTCAAAATACCTACAACAAATTGGAATCTACCTATCAACCTAATAAACCATTAACCCATAACATGTATAAAAGTGTTATAGATCCCATGAATTTTGTATTTTACATAGGTATATTAGTATTTATACTCTACCCCTATCTTACATGAATGTAATCAATGTATACAAAAAATTGTACCCTCAGTTAAAATCATTGCCTTCCCTCAGACTTGGACCTCTCTACCTAGTTTTAATCCCAATTCCCAACACATCTTAGAATATTATGGTACATAACTAAAACATAGTACACAATTAATTGTTATTAACCCTTTTTCCCAAAACAAACATCCTAATATCTTGAAAAATTCTACTCTTAACCATCATAGCTAGAGTTAGCCTTATGCACCAGTTAATACCACTTCCACATAAGACACTTCTCCCAATTCCACTAAAATAAAGATGGAAGTCATCTTAAGAATGGTGTAGAAGTTGAGTAATGAGTTTATTAGCATGCATAAACATATGGGCAATACAGGTGGATAGAACTATAATTAGAACAATCAGGGTTATGGGTTACCAAGATACAACAAGAAATTAAATATGTATGGAAATGATCAAGTATATTAGGTTATGTATAATTAGATACCTGATATAATATCATGGGTTCAACTATTACAAAATGGTGTTAAGTTCATAAAATTATGTAACCTAGGGAATTATATTGTATCAAGTTTTGTAATAATTTTCAAATCTTCCATCAAGAGGTAAAGAACCAAGAAAATTCTTCCATTCATTCATAACCATGTTCATCTAATTATTTGGGAAAACCTAGCACACCCATGGTATTTGAGACTTATGACTTACCCTTTCCAGTAGAAGATGAAAATGATTCTAAATATAAAATTGATGAGGTTAATTCTTTCCAATAGTACCATTAGGTTAGGAATGAGTACAACTCAAGAATCAAGCAACCTATGACTTATTTAGAACCTCTTAATAATATTGATACTACTCCCCTATATCCAATGCCAAAAAAATCCACCCACTCTGAGGAGAGATAATCCACCTCCACCTAAGAGAGATAATTTGCCTCCTCCTAAGGAAAAACATTAGTCACAATGATTTATAAATAAAGGAAGGAGAGGATATATTATTTTTGAAGACATGAAAATTATTAAATCCAATATTAGTCTTGATGATCTGGCTTAAATCACTAAGTAGAAAGAACTACTACTCAAGGCCCTAATAGGGAGGACTTTTGACAAATACAAGATATCTCATGCAAACATGATAATGTATAAAGATAAACCTAAGGTACCACATTCCTATTAAATATTCAAATGTTCAAAACTAAATTATATTACTACTTGGTCAACTCTAGGGCATTAGATAATTTGATGCCTATAAATATCTAACAAAATTTAGGATTGACTCCTAAATAGAAAATAGTGGTACCATAGTTGGATAAATCTTCAATCTTGTGTCACAAAATTGGCAAAAATGTGCATATAAATTACATCAGAACCACATGTACATCAAACTATTAACATCTTAGTTGTAAACATTCCAAAATCATATGGCTTGCTACTAAACCAAGATTGGTCAAATATTGAATAGGTACATGACCATAAATTTCTCCCATATGTGACTACCCTAGAAAGGAGTGCCAAATAAAATTAGGGTAGATAGATAGTCCAAAATTAATTACCTAATTACTAAGTATAGTACCAAGAATAAGAAATTCCACTTTGTATTGGCATATGCAAGTGTTTATTCTTTCACCACCAAATAATAATTGCACAAGAAAGACTTTGAAGGTCCTTCTCAATTATGGACTTGACACTTTGATGGGGATCATTCAAAATAAGGTTATAACATGGGCATGGTCATAAAAAAACCAAAAGGTATATAATACCTAGTTGATTATAGGTTGTATTTTTCCTTCACCAATAATAGGGCTGAATATGAATCCTTGATCATATGCCTATAGTTTGCATTAAAACACAATGCCTAGAAACTACTAGTATTTAGTGACTCTGAGCTAGTTGTAAACCAAATCAAAAATATGTACTAGTGTAAGATTTCAAACATATAGAAGTATAAGCACCAAGTTTTGGAATTGATAGAATATTGTCAAAATTTCAACATCAAGGCCATCCCAAGAGAAAGTAATCAAACAATTGATTCATTGGCATCCTCCACTACCAATCTAGCACCACTCCAGGAATAAAAAATGCAATTTTTTTTAGTGAAACTGGTCCCATGTCCTTCTATCCTAGATAATGTTGATAGATTCTAGGTGTTTGATGATGATCAATAAATCATACAGTTCTTAAATAATTTAGGGTATTTTAAAACCCATATAATAGATGAGGGAAATATCTAACATATATAGACTAAAGATATGGCAGAGGATAGTGTTTTGTAGCTGAAAGAAAAATGAATCCCTTTGGGAATGGTTTTTTAGAATGAGATTTTAATGTTCATCCTTAAGCCTAAAAGTAGAAATAGATGAAATTAACTAATTCTAATATCTTTAAAGAAAACTTGGGGGTTGACTAGGCTCCCTAATTGGTGAATATAGGTCTCAGTTGTAGTAAAAATAAGAAAACATGAGATGAAGAGATTGCTTAAAAATTAAAAAGATGTCATTACATGGACATATGATGACCTAAAGATCTTTTATCCAAGGGTCATTACTCATACCATCCCTCTCAATCCAAAAAATAAGTTGTTCAGGCAAAGATAGATACCAGTAAACCCAATCTTGGAGCCTCTTATAGAGACTAAAGTATAAAAGATCATAGATGCCAAGTTTTTTTCCTAATTAGGCATTGGACTTAGGTAGATAACCTTGTACCAGTCAATAAAAATAACAAAAAAAAGATGTGTGTTTATTTTAGTAACTTAAATAGAGCCCCAAAAAAGGATAATTATTCTCTACCTTATTTGGATGAGGTAATAGAGATTGTGAGTAGTTTAGAGATGATGTCCTTCTTATATGAATTCTCATGCTACAACTAGGTATCAGTTGATGTAGAAGATAGGATGAAGATACCATTCACCACCAAATGAGGAACCTTTACATATAAAATGATGTCATTTGGCTTAATCAATATAGGGACTACTTTATAGAGAGTGATAGATTTTAAAATTTAGGTACTAGTGAAGAAGTGCATCATCATCTACATGGATGATCTTATAGTATTTTCAAAAATTAGAGCCAGTCACATAGACCATGTATGTAAAGTCATGGATAAATTTAGGAGGTATATAATTTCTTTGACCCAAAAATGCATTTTTGGTGTTACTAAAGGAAAATTTTTGGGTCATATTATCATCAAATATGGGATATCCATCAACCTAGATCACATCTAGGCCATATCTAAGTTAACTCCACCTAATGAAAAGAAAGACCCAAATTCTTTATTTGGCAAGATTAACTTCATGAGAAAATTCATTTCTAGTTTTGTAGAAATTATCAAACCATTAAATCCCATGTTGAAACATGATGCTAAGATTGAGTGGATAACAAAGGCTAGGAAATATTTTTAGGACATCAAAATTAAAATTATTTAGTCCCCAGTCCTGATTAGTCTAGATTTTAATAAATATTTATATATTTATCCATTCGCCTTAGAACATATTGTTGTAGCAATGCTGATAGAAAAGGTGGAAGATAATCAACATCCCATTACCCTCATGAGCACCAATTTTAAGGATGTAAAATTGAATTTCTCAATAATTAATAAAGAAATATATGCCTTAATCAAGTTCATCAAATAATTCAAACATTATAATCTAAGAAATAAGATATATGCCATTGCCCCTAACTTGGATGTCAAACTCACGCTTAGCTAGAATGAGCTAGGAGAAAAAAGAGGAAAGTGTATGGCCATAATTTAAGAGTTTATCCTTGAAACTAGAATAAATAGAATGGTAAGAGGCTAGGGACTTATTTAGATGATGACATAAACTTATCCATTCATCTAAATTAAACAAATCAATGAGTCCTAAGTAATGGGTGGAGAATGGTACTCACATATCATCCACTACCTACTTATAGGGTCATTCCCTCTAAAATTAAACAAATATCAAAAGAGAGCCCTATAGTTCAAATCAACTTATTACATGATGAAGCAAGGGGTTCTTTATAGAAACAACTATGAAAGAATCTACCTAAGTTGCATTTTATAAGAGGAAGTTAAGGACATCATGGATAACCTACATCAAAATATTGATAATGGAAATCCCTTTTAGAATACTATAGCTCTTAAAATTCTAAGGATGGTCTATTATGGCCCATAGTATTCAAAGACATGCATAACCATGTTGTAGTCTACCATGAGTGCCATGTATATGTGAAGGGAGAGATAAATGATGCTATTCCTTTGCATCCATTCATAAAAATATGACCTTTCACCCAATGGGGACTAGACTTTTTTTGGGGTAATAAATACAAACTCTTTAATAGGACATAAGTTCATCTTCATAGGTAGTTATTATTGTACTAGATGGATAGAGGCTATCACTATTAATAATTACAAAGCCATAAATGCCATCAATTTACTAGAAGGAAACATATTCACCAAATTTGGCACACCCATTTCATTGGTCTATTATAATGGTCCATCATTCACATCTATTAAATTCATAAGATGGACCTACAAGAATCAAATCACCCTCAATTTATCTTCAAACCATTACCCATATGGAAATGGAGTAGATGAGTTAACCAACAAGAACTTGATGGATTTCATAATTTTTTTTCATAGAATAAACCAAGAGATTGGCATCTCTTATTGAAATATGCAATATGGGTAGATAAAACTAGACACAAGTAGGCTCGCAAGGATTCACCTTTTCTACCAGTATATGGATGATAGCTAATGCTCCCCATTACACTCAATCTACCAACATATCAATTCATGCAAGAGTAATGGCTAAAGATGAGATAATAGCATATACACTACTTGAGATAGTCCAATTAGAAGATGTAAGAACTGAAGCATTACATAATTTCAATAAACATCAGGATATTTTCAAATGCTAGTTTGATAAGAGTTCTAAAATCAAGGATTTTAGGCTTTCAAACCTAGTAATACTCGAGGATAAATCACATGATAGTAAATGGAAACATGACAAGTTTAGTCCCTTATGGATTGGACCATATGAGGTATCTAAAATCCTTGAAAATAATACCTTTTAGTTAAAAGACCTCAAAGGTAAGGACCTCACCTTTCTAGTCAATGGATAGTTTTTGAATCATTTATTCATGGATAATTAAACTAGAGATAAATTAGCATGAACTATAATTATTTATTTAGAGTAGGATTAGATTATATTTATTTCTTTCTAGATCAGATTTATAGCTTTCTAGATTAGATTTACTACTTTTTGCACTTGGTTTCCTTTAGGTTGGTTTTGTTTATTTTAGTATCTTAGTTTCCTAATTTATAGATTAGTTTTATAAATTTGTGAAACTATCTCAAATAATTTATTTAAATGATAACAAAAAGATGTGCCAAAATAAAGGGAATGATAACTAAAGGGAAAATAATCAATGTTCATGAAAATTTATTCTGGCATTACTAGACTTTATAAAGTTAAGGTATGTATGGTGATAGAAGTTTGTTTTATTTAGATTTAATAGGATTACTAATATATTATAACTTTCTTGGATATACTCATGAAAATTTTAGAAAATATTTCCATTTCCAATGATGTACTACACTATCACATGTTAAAACTTGGGTAGGAGAGGATAAACATAGGAGAGAGAATATACAGTGATAAGGACATGTTGAAAAATAAGTTTTATTATTCATACACCCAACCAAAGGTGGTTTTTAACCTTTTTCTATCTATTATTATTGAAAAAAAAATCATTCAAATTAATAGAGGATAGGTGATTCAACTAAAATATATCAAGGCTAGGGATGCATTGATGGTAATAGAATAAAACTTTAGGTGAAACTAGAGGTATCTCGATTGAGTTTATGTATTCTTGGCTGGTAGCAGAGTAATACCCAAGCTTATATTTTTCATTGGGTGCAAAGTAAAAAGTCAAAATGAAACATACAATGTTTATTCATTTCTTTGCTAAAATATTCATAGACAAGAGAAATTGATTTCAATATATCACACACTAATCTAAGGAATGGGAAGGTTAGTATGTTTCATGAGGAAGAAATATTTTATTCCAAAAGATGGATTTACTTATTCCTTATTTGTTAAAATTGAATTTTTATCATAATGTATTTCTACATTTGTGTGTTCTTAAAAAACTTAGAATTAATTTCCCATGTGATTCTTAATTTTTTGTGCCCTAACACACACATACCCCTTTTTTAAAATTTTAAAATAGGGACCCATTATTGTAAAATATTTATTTAGGGAGCTACAAGCCTAAAAATATATGACTTAATTATCATTCATTTTCCATATAAGGTTATTCCCATAAAATCCAATAGTACACAAGTTTAAATTATGAAAATATAGGTTTAAACTAGTATCTTTAGTCATTTTAAACCTTTTTTTTTCATAATTTTTTTTTCAAGATCCAAGTTATAATTTATGAGATAATGATACTAATCTTTATACATCATAGTTGGTATATTTTAGATCACAAGATTAAAGGTTGAGGATCATTAATACTCTACAATTGGGCCCATACCTATGGATTCTATAGTAAAACTCTTCATAAGATTCTATTTTATTAAAATTTTAAGTCTTTTGTTCTAAGCATTTAAAATAGAGCTTTTGGAAATAGTTAAAAGTTTACGACTTTCACACTCCCAAACTCTAAAAACTCACCACATGAGACATTCTCACTAAAGTAGAAACATAAATACTTCATCTATTTATCAACAAAGGTTAAATATTCTATGTTCCCATGTGTTAATGATCCTATGCCTCTTGGGTTCCAAGTAATTTATAGTTGGCACATTCTTATTAAAGTGGACATATGTAAGGGTTAAGCGATTATTTGGTCTACATTCTAATGGTTATAATCTTTCATACTTTTTGGATGCATGAGATCACTCCACATGTCTTGATCACATTAACCCATGGCCATAGTAATATTGAGGGCTAAAAGGTATACCAATCAAATGGTCTAAGATACCATGATTTAAGATCAAGCCACATGGCTTGATCACGTAAACTCATAACCATTGGACCTGTACAACACATTGAATAAATCTATAGGGATAAGTTAATTAAGACTTAACAAGTGAAATTATTTAAGGGAGGTGTGGCTATAATATGAAAATAAAATATTGGCATCATGGAAAATAGTCCAATCAGTAAATAATTTAAATTTATCTCAAAAGTGATGACTAGACATAAATAATTAATAAATGAATTCCATTTGGCAAGTAAGTACACCTGTCAAATATAACTCACACATTCAAATTGAAATTGACATTAAAGCAAATGTTCATTATCTACATTCAAGACTCAAAAATTCATTAAATACTCAATCCTATGAATGGTATATGCAATATTTGTGCTAAGGTGAATTCACTTTACCATTTTTCTTTCAATTGAATAAGTGCATTTTTGAATTTCCCTGATGCCAAGTGAGCCCTAATTTTCATCAACTAGCAAGTATAAAATGAATGAGTCAGACACTAAAATAATTATATTGACCAAAAAAATAATGGCCTCTTATTCAAAATATGGTAAACCTTTATTCTAATCCCCATATTAATTTATGATATTAATAGAGTATAAACATAAGGTATTCAACAAGAGTGCCCTAAATTTCAAGTTTCCACATTACTCAACACTCTAAGAAGAGGTGGAATATGTCCAACCATACTCTACCAAAGATCAATTCACTCTAGAATCCAAGTAATACATTGATGATTTTCTACCAATCAAATAGAAAGGACTCCACTAGGTGGTGGCCAAACCTAAGGTAATGACATGTATCAACCTTCTACAAGTTTTATTTATTAATGAAACCATTGTTAGAGATATTATGAATGTTATGAGTGTCAAGAGTTCCTCTATTTATATTTTTGGGTATGGAATTCAAGAGATACCTTAGGCTTCCCTATCTTGAGACTATCTATAATCAAGTCTCAACCAATGTTTGACTTGAACAAAACACACTAGATGGAAAGATAAAATAATGGATTCCAAAATTTAGAGGATGAATCCAAAAGGGGTTATTTCCTCCAACTTCATTATAAAATTTAGACCTAGAATTTTAATAGACATGGCCATTTTGAATAGAATATATAGTTTCTCAAGTATTACATATGTTCAATTTAAATGGGTTCAATTATTAGATATACTCTTGATGTTTAAGCAATTGGTGGCACTTGGGGAGATTATCAATTCTCAGTTAAAATCATAAGTGTTCCACCCTAATCAGAGGCCCATTAACAACCACTTTTATATGATGTATACCTATTGGACCCATTGATGGCCATAGTTTACAAGACCTTTGGTCAGGAGTGATAATACTTAGATGAATATTTAGAAAATAGGGTTGGAGAATACTTTTATTTCATGTTTATTCATAGATATAGAAATGAAATCATAAGGATATGCAATGAGGTCTATCCTCATATATATCAAGAACTGCAGGGAACCCCAATGCCTAGATTATTAAAAAACATGATATAGAGCTAGAAAAAGATGGGAGACTATTATTTATACCCATATGTAACCACCATATAGGTAGAATAAATATTAACATATCCCCTATTATTTCCACATCATGTTCTAAACATTATAGGAGATTAGAAAATTCCATATTATGTCTTTAAAAGCATTGATGAGGAATCAGGTCAAAGGCATTTGGCCTACTATTTCAAGAATCCTCTGAGAATTGGAAAGCATCAATACATGATCATGCCACATTTTATTCATTTTTTCAAATTTATAACTTAGTATAATTTATATCGTACACCTTTCAGGGAATGTGACCCTAGGAGGAAAGTAAGGGGGTATCTCAAGTCTATTTTGGAAAAGAAGAAAGTGCACATTTCATATGATAACCAAGGTTATGATCATGATAAAATATTATTAAATTCCTCAGATAATTTATAGCTATTAAAAAATATTAAAGATAAATCCATGTCTATGATAAATGCCCAAGACTTTAAGTACAACCCTAAAGCAATAAAAGAAGACGCACATAATGCATGGAGTTAGTAATGGTCTCCATCACAACCATATGATTCTTAGCCATAGGATAAACCTCCATCCCTATCACTAGATCCTATAGAGGGACAAAAAAATGAATATGGTATTTAAATATACTTAAATCCTTAGCTTAGGAGGGAAATTTTTAGATATTTTCAAGGTCTTAAAGTCTCTTCTACAAAAATAGCAACCCACATTCAGGTTTTAGGCACAACTACTATAAGGGATATGTAAATAGTTTCTTTAGATAAATAATGGAAGAAATTATTTTGATGACTCTTTTTCCTCCCATTACTAAATTTAATCAAGTAAATATCCTCAAATTATTAAAAATGGATTTCCCTTCCATTAAAACTATTCCATAATCTCCTCAATCTCCTAAGTCTCCTCAGATAATCCATGTGCATTCCCCTTCATCACCTTCATTCACACTTACTACCCCAATTGTTCTTAAAACTTCTCTACCATCTCATCCACCTTCCATTCCACCCATAGACATGTATCAAAGGAATCACAAGGACTCCTATACTACCTCTAAAGATAAGAAACTAGAATGTAAGATGTCACTTTATCTCACCATTATAGAGGAAGTTAGTGTATAGGAAGAGGAAAATGATGTAGAGGTTACAATATAACTTAAATAAGAAGAGGAAGAATATAAACAATTAATATCTTTGGTTGAATATACTTATGACATGGAAGACCATGAAATGGGTGCTTCCCACCCATGTGGTGAAGAGGTTGAGCTAGATAAAGCCAAAGAATTGAGTCTTGGTAAACATGAAATGGAAGAAACCTTAGCTAGCCTCACACAAGAGCAAAGTCAAAGAATTGATAAGGTAATCTCTTAAATTGTTTCTTTATTTTCTAATGTTGAGATCATAGCTTTGGTATTACCCTTATTTATTCATAGGGGTGTATTATCTAGTTCTATTATCACTACTATTGATTTAGATATTTTTTATTCTCCTAGACTGATAAAGACTCCCAAATTAGTCCATTTTGAGAACTTGGTCACAGTTTCTATTTTCAATCCTATGATGATCCCAATTCCCAAGAAAATGTTGACCTAAATACATACCCACATACTCCATACATTGACCATACTAAAATAATAATGACTTTGGAAGTAACCTTGAGTCTTACTTGATTATTGGATAAAGCTACCCATATGAAAGAAGTATTACCATGGGAAAGTGTTGTCAACTTGGAGCTGTACCCTGGTTCAAGGATGTGCAAGAAACGGCTAGTCCTCTATCCAGCTGAAACAATGGGATCTCCTCACGAGGATGGGTGCCTCAATAGTGAGGAAAACCTCTAGAGAAGGCTGGTTCATGTATGATGTATCAATTAGGATTCCTACTCTACGCTGTTGACTGCCATGGAAAAGGGAGAAAGAAAACTTAAAGGGGAAATCCTACCTAAAAGGGGGTGATACACTAGAACTATGATCCTACTCAGCTCAAAACCTTGAACACTGACCAAATAATAGAGAAGGAAGACCTTAGACTTCAATTTAATCACTTGTGCATAAGTATTTCATCCAAAGGTTCGGTCCAATGACTAAAACATGAGGGAAATGGTGGAGAGAGGTCTGATAAAAAACACTGTGCATCTGCCTAAAATCCACTTAAAATTTCAACAAAAGACAATAAAGAACACTTCAACATGACCTGCACAAGGTCAATATAGCATTTAGGTACAAACAAAATTTGGGAAGGGAGAAAACTCTACCACTTATGCAAATTGCTAAAAAATATACACTATGCCAAGCTTGAAATCTAAAAGTACACTCCCGCTTATTTATCAAAAAGGTTACACAAATCTTAATGGTAGAGTCTAGTCTAACCAAGAGAGATTGGGTTCTTTTGAATCAAGGCAAAAATCCATTATATAAGAAATTACAATAGGCCAAAGATAGCCGTATAAACTTGAATAGAAAGATCTTCTTTGGTTAACTCAATAAAATTTATTTTCCCTATCCTTGCATGAATTTTCTTGTTTGATGAAGTGCACTCATCCTTGCATGGAAATCTTATAATTATAGATGTGGCATTTGATCAATCAGTTAACTTCTTGTTAGAACTCAGAAGTCTAGTTGAAGCCAGATTAAGCCCTTCGGATGCATGCTCTGAATGAAGACAAACAAGTTCTTAGATAATCAGTTAACTAAAACTTAGACCATTTGTTCAAAAATAGATTCAGCATTTAAAAAAAATAGCTCCAACATTTGCATGTGAATCTCCTATTAATGGCCGTGTCTATTTCTGACAGGGCTCTCTGTTCAACTCTTCGTCAGACTATCTATTTTTTGCTCCACTTACACAGTCGACTTCATCTATTTTTGTTTTTTATGCTAAATATTTTTATTCCAATGGCTACTTCCCATGGCCTAAATTTAATGGCCTACGAGACATCACCGGAAGCTTCCTGTTCATTTTATTTCATCTTGTTTTTTTCCATGGAACTAGTCTTCTCTATTGGCTTTTTGTATTTCTCATTGGCTTTTATTTTTTTGCGGCCTGTTTCCTTGCAGTTTTTCTTACAGGCTTTATGTCTATGGACATTTCCCATGGAAAAAAAGTTTGTGAAAATGTTCTGATCAATTTCCCTGGCTTTATATTGGTCGTGGGATTTTCTTGTTTGCGGGCATTTCCCGTAGACAAAAGTCCACAAAAATTCTGCCTGCCACTTTGCCCTTTTTTTATGTGCCTTTCGGGAAAAATGCATCCTTCGCCGATAGTCCACGTGTCAGTCTAATTGTCTTCCAGTAGTCCAGTCAGCTTCCATATGGCAGTCGCCATCCAGTCCATGTGTCAGTCCAAGTTAGCAGTCCACATGGCAAGGTGTCCTCCTGGCTATTTACATCCTTCGACTATCTTTGCCGACCAAGTGATCGGACCGCTCCTTGAACCCACCGTTAAACCAAATTTTGGTTTAACAGTTCAAAGGTTCAAGTGGTCATTAAACTTGGCTTTGAACTTGTGTTTAGCCTTGAACCAAGACGTTGAACCTTTATGTTGAACCAAGACATTGAACCAAGGCTTTGAACCAAATGTTGAACCTTTTTTGTTGAACTTTTGCTTTGAACCCAACATTGAACCTTTTTGTTGAACTTTAAGATGAATTGAAAGTTAAACCTTTGCTTATTTTTTGCTAATGAAAATCCTTGCAAAAGTCATGAAGTTCATTGAACTTGGACGTTGAACCATTGAACCTGTTGAACCTCTGAACTCAATTAGTTCAATGGTTCAACGATGCAAGTCATTTTGATTTGACCAAATGTTTAGAAGCTGATGAACCTATTGAAGTGACTAAACTTTGAACCAATCTCAAAAAATAAACAAATGTTGAAAATCAATTCTTTTGACTGAAAACTGCCTGCAGAAGTCTGTAGATTTTCCTCTTCCTGCACAGTCCATAGATTCAAGCCTACAGAGTCCGTAGATTCAACCCTGCAGAGTCAGTAGATTCAATCCTACAGAGTCTGTAGATTTTTTCACTGAGTGAGTCCTTAGAATCAGAAAAGGAAAACAATGAATTTTTCATCCTTGGCTAGATATGGGAACTTTCCAAATAGCAAGAAAAAGTCTGACTCGTGGAAGATTTGTCAACATTCTGGCGACTCGGATGGGAAGCATGCCTGCTATGCTTGAGGACCCAGGCCATGTATAAATGCTATATGAATCCTACATGGTGAACATGATCTCTGATTGAAACTCTGCTCTGATCATTGCTGTAATAACCTCCTTCTTCAAAATAAGAAGGGAAACACACGAAAGTGAAAAACTAACTAAAAGCAAATGTGAAAATAAACACTTATTGAACAAAACTGAAGCAAATTAATGTGCTTTTACAGCACTTGGAGGAAAGCAAAGACAACTAAAATAACCTAGTTAACCATGATAAGGTACAATCCACCTGGATCAAATGGAAAATTCTTAAACTCGCTCCTTTCGAGAGATGATACAATTTGCAAGGCAGGGTATTTATTAGTCATAACCTTTGATGAGACATTTGCCTTGTCCAAATGTATTAGCACCTTATGGAATGAGTCATCAACAACAAACCAGTCACCAATAAAGATAAACTCACCAAGTATTTCTTGAGTGTTCTCGGATTGCTTGTCATCTATCACCATGTCAAGTGATAACCCATTTATGCATGGTTTTAGAGTGGCCACGTCCTTCTTGTTGACTGCTACCAATTCATCCAGCTCTTCAAGGAGCTTTGAATATGCAACCCAATCTATACTGGGATCTTGAATAGGTGGTTCTTTATCAAGCTACTTATAGACGTGCTCTTCAATAGCCAACATATCTGTACAAAGCTCTTCAATCTCTGGTAGAGGCTCAAGGTACAGCTGCCAATGATATTTTTGTTCCTCATTTTGGTCTATTTGAACTGAATCCATTGTCACACTATCTGAATCTTTCTTAATAGGAGATACATGTAACTCATGTATGACTTCCATTTGTACCAGTGCCTTTTGAAGTTCATCCACATCAAGATCAGTCTTCCCACTCTCAGTTATAATTAGATGCTCAATCACAACCTCAAGAGAAGTATCAATAGGAATTTCCTCAAATACTTCTGAAGCATCCTCCACACGTTCTGCAAGAACCTGACCTGTAGCTGCAACCTCTTTCTCAATACTCTGAAGAATAGGGTCTTCTTGAGGAAGGGCGATGGTGGGAGGGTGATGAAATTCACTTGTTTGAGAGGGAAAATGAAGCATGGGAGATTGATCATGATCGGATTTTGGAGTCTTGAGGGAAAAGGAATCATGTAGGGAGTTTGGGAAAGATAAATTCTTAAAAACCTCTGTATTCTGTTCCTTCCACCTAGCCATTACCTCATCAAAGTTTGGAACCTATTTGTCCTCCTAGACAACCTGAGCTTGAGAGATGATTGGTGAGGAAATTATGGGACTATAGGAAGGTCTAGTATCATAAATAGCCACTTGAATAGGTTTTTGATTATGCTTTTGACTCCAATTAGGAAGCTCCCTTGGCACATGCTAGGGATGGTGAAGAGCTTCATAAGAATAGCACCATAGCCTTTTGTAGACAATTCTTTTAACTCGATTCTCTACCTTTTCCAAGCCTCCATCTTTTCTAATGCAAGAATACATAGTCCATTTATCTCTTCTGGATCATTAGACGCATTTTGAAATAGACCATTTATTTCCTCATACTGAGAGTTAGAACAAACCTTTCTTGCATATGCCAGTATTCTGAGCTCTATTTCATTCATTTTTTCTTGAAGGAAATATTTCTCATATGTGACATCATAACCATATGGGGAAGATGAAATCTGATCTTGAGACTGATATGGATTACCAGGTAGGTAAGAGTCATGTTCTTGATAATAAGGATCATGAAAAACTTGATAAGGCTCCACATAGCTTTGATAATAACCTTGATTAGGCTCATAGATATCATGACCAGGTTGGTATGATCCATCATTAGGCTAACAAGGAAACATACCATAGGAATTCTCTCCATACATAGCCATCAAAATTCATTCATGATAAAAATAGACTTACATGGAAGCTGACCTAAACTGTTAGAAATAACTGCTTGATCTTGAAGTCACCAAATACCTCTTGAAGAACACTGTTGTAATTGCAATTAACTGTGATTTCATAAAAACTAGGAAAAATGAGTCCCACCAGGCATGCCAAAAACTATTGTCAACTTGGAGCTACACCCTGGTTCAAGGACGTGCGAGAAATAGCCAGTCCTCTATCTGGCTGAAATAATGGGATCTCCTCACGAGGATGGGTGCCTCAACAGTGAGGAGAACCTCTAGAGAAGGCTGGTTCCTATATGATGTATCAATTAGGATTCCTACTCTATGCTACTAACTACCATAGAAAAGGGAGAAAGAAAACTTAAAGGGGAAATCCTACCTAAAAGGGGGTGATACACCAGAACTATGATCCTACTCAGCTTGAAACCTTGAACACTGAGTGAACAATAGAGAAGGAAGACCTTACACTTCAATTTAATCACTTGTGCATAAGTATTTCATGCAAAGGTTTGGTCCAATGACTAAAACATGAGGGAAATGGTGGAGAGAGGTCTGATAAAAGACACTATGCAACCGCCTAACATCCACTTACAATTTCAGCAAAAGACAATAAAGAACACTTCAACATGACCTGCACAAGGACAATATAGCATCTAGGTACAAACAAAATTTGGGAAGGGAGAAAACTCTACCACTTATGCAAATTGTTGAAAAATATACACTATGCCAAGCTTGAAATCTGAAAGTACACTCCTGCTTATTGATCGAAAAGCTTACACAACTCTTAATGGTAGAGTCTAGTCTAACCAAGAGAGATTGGGTTCTTTTGAATCAAGGCAAAAAGCCATTATATAAGAAATTAAAATAGGCCAAAGATAGCTGTATAAACTTGAAGAGAAAGATCTTCTTTGGTTAACTCAATAAAATATATTTTCCCTATCCTTGCATGAATTTTCTTATTTGATGAAGTGCACTCATCCTTGCATGGAAATCTTCTAATTCTAGATGTGGCGTTTGATCAATCAGTTAACTCCTTGTTAGAACTCGGAAGTCCAGTTGAAGCTAGATTTAGCCCTTCGGATGCATGCTCTGAATGAAGACAAACAGGTTCTTAGATAATCAGTTAACTGAAACTTAGATTGTTTGTTCAAAAATATATTCAACATTTAAAAAAAATAGCTCCAACGTTTGCATGTGAATCTCCTATTTTTGGTCATGTCTATTTCTGGTAGGGCTCTGTATTCAACTCTTCGTCACACTATCTATTTTCTGCTCCACTTGCACATTCAGCTTCTTCTATTTTGGTTTTTTTCTAAATATTTTTATTCCAACGGCTACTTCCCATGGCCTAAATTTGATGGCCTACGGGACGTCACCAAAAGCTTCCTGTTCATTTTCTTTCATCTTGTTTTTTTCTGTGGACCTAGTCTTCTCTATTGGCTTTTTGTATTTCTCATCGGCTTTTATTTTTTTGTAGCCTGTTTCCTTGCAGGCTTTATGTCTGTGGACATTTCCCATGGATAAAAAGTCTATGGAAATGTTCTGCTCAATTTCCCCAGCTTTATATTGGCCGCGGGCTTTTCCTATTTGTGGGAATTTCCCGAAAAAAAGTTCATGGAAATTTTTCCTGCCACTTTGCCCTTTTTTTATGTGCCTTTCAGGAAAAATGCATCCTCCACTGGTAGTCCACGTGTCAGTCTAAGTGTCTATCAACAGTTCAGTCAGCTTCCATATGGTAGTCACCATCTAGTCCACGTGTTAGTCTAAGTCAGCAGTCCACGTGGCAAGGTGCCCTCCCAGCTGTTTACATCCTTTGGCTGTCTTGGCCGACCAAGTGATCGAACCGCTCCTTGAATCGACCATTGAACCAAATTTTGGTTCAACGGTTCAAAGGTTCAAGTGGTCATTGAACTTGGCTTTGAATTGTGTTTAGCCTTGAACCAAGACATTGAACCTTTATGTTCAACCAAGAGATTGAACCAAGGCTTTGAACCAAATTTTGAACCTTTTTTGTTGAACTTTTGCTTTGAACCTAACGTTGGACCTTTTTGTTGAACTTTAAGATGAACCAAAATTTGAACCTTTGCTTATTGTTTGCTGATGAAAATCCCTGCAGAAGTCATGAAGTTCGTTGAACTTGGACGTTGAACCATTAAACCTGTTGAACCTCTGAACCCAATTAGTTCAATGGTTCAACGGTGCAAGTCATTTTGATTTGACCAAATGTTTGGAAGCTGATGACCCTGTTGAAGCTACTGAACTTTGAACCAATCCTAAAAAATAAACAAATGTTGAAAATAATTTCTTTTGACTAAAAACTGCCTGTAAAAGTCTATAGATTTTCCTCTTCCTGCATAGTTCATAGATTCAAGCCTGGAGAGTTCGTAGATTCAACCCTACAAATTCCATAGATTCAAGCCTGCAGAGTCCATAGATTTTTTCACTGAGTGAGTTCTTAGATTCAGAAAAGGAAAACAATGAATTTTTCATCTTTGGCTAGAGATGGGAACTTTCCAAACAACAAGAAAAAGTCTGACTCGTGAAAGATTTGTCAACAATAAGGTTGGCTAACAAAATCCTCAATTTCCTATTAAAATAATTGAATCCCTACCAACTAGTTTTAATACATCCCTTCCAACGACCACTCCACCCTCTACATCCTCAGACCCTACTCAATAAGTCTAAAAGAGAGAACTTATTATTTCCCAATGGGTGAGAGAGATATAGAATATTAGGGACAAAATACATAATTTGATCTTAACTAATCTCTCCATAGTCTCCATTTAGTTTGATAATGATAGTAGGACTATTCAGAGAGTGAGGAATAGAAATATGGTGAACATAAAAAAATGGTTAATTTGAGTTTGAACAAAGAGAGAAATTTTTATCTTTAGCAAAGAAGCCCAAGATAAATCCTAATGACACTACAAAATATATTAAGGATTTAAACACTTTTATAGTTTCAACTGGAGCAATAATGAAATAAATATATCAAGTTACTAAGGAGGCATTAAAAATATATTAGCAAATCCAAATTACACATGAACATTAGGAGGTTAATTTTTATGTTGACAGTGCAACCTATACACTGTATAATATTTTGTACAACATTAGGTTTTATAAGGTAGGTAGTCAGGCCAAAAAATAAAATATTATTACACTTTAGAATAAGAGGAAGGATGTAGAAAAGATATTTAATTTTTTGGTTCAATTCTCAAATATTTTTGCTTTCAACTAGTTGAATCTCATGACCAATGTTGATGATAATTGGTGTTTGAACTATCTGATTATAAAAAGGGATGATTCCTTAAATTGGCATAAATAGATGAAGAATTTATTGGGACTTTTTATCAGTCATGAGAGTGACACACTGTATATTGTGGGGTACACGTGAGTTACAAAGATAATTACTCAAGTAGGGGAACATGTCAATAGGCCCAATTTTGAGAATATTCTCCAAGTGGTCGTATATAACTTCAAGTAATAATTTGAGTGGATTATTTATAAAACCAACAAATAAGTATCATAGTTGGTTAGTTTTGTAAAGGATGGAGTAATATTATTAAAATCTCTACTATCTAAATTTAAGATCTCAGAGGTAGAATAGGAATGGTTGATGGTCGATGCTATCAGAATATTAAATCCTTCATTACTAAAATTTGAAATTATAGACAAAGAGTTATTTGAAACTTATGTACTACGTGAAGAGATCAAATCCAAGGAAGCAACTTCTAGGTTGTTTACATGCACACAACTAGTTTTCATTTCCCTCTAGCTTTGTAAAGCTCTTATTCCTTTCCTCGATTACTATTATAGTTACTCCATCAACTCTTCTAATTAAAAATGTCACATCAATAATTCAATCTAAATATTATTATGTATTTGTATGTTATTACCATTGTGTAACTTTATTTCTAAGTCTATTTATTATACATGCATATTTTATTTTTAGCTATAAATTTTAGGGTAGGTATTATCAATATACATGCATCTTTGCATTATTTTGAATGAAAGGTTATATTTTGGGATTGTAATTTTAAGTGAATCTTGAAGAGATGAGACCTTCCCCATCCCAATATTATAAATATATGTAACCTCCCAATCTAAAAAGGAGGAGAATTTTGGATATTTAAATTAATAAAAAATTCAAAAGAGTTCTTCTTGATATTATCTTTATGTGCAATATTGATTCTTCTCCAATTTTATGGATTACTTGAAACATTACATCATTTTGGTATCCTAATGTTTTGATTATGTATGAGTTATCTATTTTAAATACAATCATTAATTTTTACCTATAGATAATTTTGATATATTTTGCATGCTTATCAAAATCCCTCTTTTATATGTGCAATATAAATTTGATAATTAGGTAACCATTGATTATATAGGTTTGAGTATACCATGTTTTGGTTACTTAAACTCTTCAATGTATTTGATTGTTGGTGTGTTATAAAATCTTATAACAAGTATTGGTTTAGATTCCTTATTCTATCCAAGTTCAAGTGATATTAATGAAATTTATTTATCCCTATTTTTTCACATGCTCTCTTTTGTGCCTTTTAGTGCATAGGCTAAGCAATAATCCTTCAATTTGGCAACTCAGTGGCAACTAACTTTGACTGTCTATTTTATTATAGCCTTTTTGTACTATATTGAATTGTAAAATTAAAAGAGGATAGTAAATATGAAACCAAAATACTTTTTGGATACCCTTGTATTAGTTATTTCAATCCAATAAGTTCCTTTCTCAAATTCCACTCAAATTTCCACTATATAAACTCTGTCTAGGTCTAATTAGGTCTCTAAATACCAATTTCACACACATTCCTCTCATTTCATATGTAGATTTATTATACTAAGATATAAACTAAAAAATATATTAGTTTAACTAACTACTATAACAATCACCAATGTTTAGGAATTTTGGTGGGTGGAAATGTTCACAATGCCACATTTAATTTTAAAACCCTAATACAGGGTTTACCTTGACTATGTCAGCCTTAGAAGAGGAAATTAAATGTTTCATGATTAAAATATAGTTTAAAAATTATTTAAATATGATATAGGTTATTTTAAAACCTTTTACAAATTTTAGACTCATTATTCTCTTCTTTGATACCTCTGCTCATCAATTTTTATAAGATTTTGGTCTACTTGAGTGTGATTATACAATCTTCTACAGGGTCTGAGTTGAGTGCTTCACAAAATATATTAATAATAATTTAAGAACCACATAAATAAAATTATTACCAATTTATAATATCTTAACAATATATATTATCAATAAAATAACCTTTTCATAGGTTCTTTCCTTACTAATCTTGCATGCACAATGTTCTTTAACACATAAAACATAGAAAATGTTTCTACAAATATGTGTGAATTGGAATCAAAAGACTTTATCTAAGTTATTGGAGATAATTCCTTTTTCAAATTTTTATCTTCCTCAAAAATTATTTTAAAACATTATATATCTGCTACAATTTCTCCAATAGATTTTATAACCTTTCAAGATAATTCAAGAAAACAACTTAAGTGCTAAAGAATAAATTTAACTCGATAATTCTTAAACACATGTTAAAAAAACAAGTATCATAGATACAAAGTCACCTCATGGGTATGATATAAAAATTTAATAACTTCAAATCTCCTCTAAACACACTTGTAGCACCTAAACTAGGCCTAACTAGTTCAAATTTTTAAAAAGTCATTTTTGGCAGGAAAAGTCAAATTTAAATTTCTAAGCACCTAGAGCTAAATTAAAAACTTTAAATGAAACATAAAGGTGATATAAGCATCATAATATCTCTTAGACCACATTGAAAACCAAAATTGACTTTTAAAATAAAAACTTGTAATAATTGTCACCTAGGAGTGATGTTCCTACATCATACTCCCAAGGGCAAAAGAAAAAATGACTCAGGGACTGTTGTCCATGAGTTCTTCTAGAGTGATAACTTAATTATTGATGTAATTATATGTCATAAATGTATCATATTCAATTTTTTATTGCTTCCACTTGACCAAATACTTGAAATACTACTTGTCCCTTATCTTATTGACCACTTGCTTGTCCAAAATGCATTGTAATTCATCTCATTTGACTTACGGTAACTGATTTTCCAAATCTACACCTACTATAGTTGCTTCATATACTATAAATTTAGTTTTTTCTCCTTATTTGTAAGGTTATAAGACTAAAAAATAAAAAATGGTGATATGCCTACATCATTAGGTAATTCTAGCTCATATGCATTATTGGAAAACTTTTTAAGCACCTTACAAAGATCAATTCTTTTCATCTTAAGATTGTTATACTCACTTATTAGGAATATATACTTCCTTAGGTGATCCAAAACCAAATATACAACTTTAAAAATTACCTTTCTTCTACTCAAATATGCTTATTTATTTGTATTGGCTTTTAGCTACCTTCTTCCTTGTTGATGAACCTATTTCATGGCCACTAGAAATTCTTGTCCTTGAAAACTTATCTTGTCTAGATTTCTAAGGTTTATTTTCTCAAACAATCCTCTAGGATTCATACCATACATCAATTTAAAAGGAATCATGCCAATAATACTATTTGAGGAGTTATTATAAGTAAATTCTACTTGGGGTAATACAAAATCCCACTACTTGGGATTATCTTTAGATAGACACCTGAATAGGTTTCCTAAAATCCTATTAACCACATTAGTCTGACCATTTTTTTAGGGTGGTAAGCTAATCTAAAACATATATTTGTCCCTAGCTTCTTTAATAGTGTCCTCCAAAATTGGCTTAGGAATTTAGTCTCTCTATTAGATACAATACTTAGTAGCATTCCATGAAGTCTCAATAACCCTTAAAGAATAGATTTACCAAATGGGTGGCATCATTTGTGGTCTTAAACAAAATAAAATTTTCCATTTTTGAAAACCTATCCACAACAACATAAATAAAGTCAAATCATCTTTGTGTTCTTTGTATTCCCATCACAAAATACATGCTGATGGATTCCCAAGGCCTATTTGGTATTGGTATGGGCCGATGTAAACCTACATTTGTAATTTTCCCTTTGTACATTTGACAAATTTTTCAACTCTTAACATATTTTCTCATCTTTCCTTTCATATTAGGCCAAAAATCATGCCTAGTGAGTTGTTCCAAAGTCTTGTCAAGTCCAAAGTGGCTTGCCATACTCCCACTATGATTTTATTGGATAAAGTTCTCCCTTATTGAACTTATTAGCACACATAAATGCACATATTTGAATAACAATACCTCTTGTATGATATAATCCATCCATGGTTATTTTTTTAGTGTAGTTGGATGCTTACAAGAATTATAGGCTTCTTTAAAATCTTCATCATCATCATACATCTCCTTGATGGAATCAATACCAACACTCTCAAGATGTATCTCATGTACTAACAAGACTTGTATAATTAAGGCATATACAACCGATTTCTCCTTTATTATTCTAGATGGTGTAGGTGAAATTATACAAATAATCCACCCATTGCACGTGCCTCTGACATAGCCTAGGCTGATTGGTGATAAATTGAAGTTCATGGTTATTTTTGTAGATGATAAACTCTTTAAGCATTAGATAATGCCTCCATTTATTTAAGGATTTCACCATTGCATATAAATCCAAGAAATATGAAGAGTATTTCCTCTTGTCATCATTGATTTTCTCATTAAATAAAGATATTTCCCTACTCTCTTGGTTTAAAAAAACTCTTATTGCCACTCCACTTGCATCACATTCTACCTAGAAGACCTTGTTAAAGTCTGGTAGTGCTAAAATGGGATATTCTATAATTATTTGCTTCAAATATTTAAAATTTATTTTAGATTTCTCATCCCAAAAAAAATTCTTCTTATCTCCCCTAATAGTATCTATTATTGGGGAACAAATTCCACTAAAGTTTCTAATAAATATTATATAGAAACTTATAAGCCAATGAAAACTCTTTACTTCTCTGGTTGTTCTAGGTGTTTTATATTCCATTATTTCCATCACTTTTTCCCTGTACATCTTAATCATTCCTTGATAAATCACAAATCCTAAGTACAATAAATCTAATTTCATGAACATGCATTTCTCAAGGTTCATTATCAACCTTTCTTCTTATAGTCTTATCATGACCAAATGTAAATGATGAAAGTGTTCCACCTTATAATGGCTATAAATAAGAATATCATCCAAGTAAAATACTACAAATTTACATATGAAAGGTTTTATTTCTTCATTCATAAGCATCATGAAAGTACTTGGTGAATTTGTGAAGCCAAATGCCATAATGATACATTCATACAACCCTTCATTGGTCTTGAGAGTTATCTTCCATTCATCCCCTTGTCTAATCCTAATATGATAATAATCACTTTTAAGATCAATTTTTGAGAATTAAATTTCTCCACTCAAGTAATCCATCAAGTTTTTAATCTTGGGAAGAGGAAACCTATATTTTATTGTGATCTTGTCAATATTCCTAGAATCTATACACATTCTCCACTCACCTTCTTTCGTAGGAACTTCACAGGGACTAAGACTCTTTTTGATCAACCCTTTATCTAAGATTTATTGTACTTATGTCTTAATTTATACATTTTCCTTAAGAGTCATCTTGTAATCTTCCTTTTTAGGCAAAATTGATCCTATAACAAATCTATATGATGACTAATATTCATCATGGGTGGCAATGTGTTTGGTAACTCATCAACAATAATATATGCATACTCCTTCAACACGTTTTGAATCTCTTGGGGAGTTTAATTCACTTTAGTGGTTATAATTATAGTCCTAAGATTAAATACCAATGAAAATCTCAAATCCTCTTCATGGATGACATTTAAGAACTCTTTTCCACTAACCAACATCACTTTTTATCCAAATTATTGTTCATTGTCTTCATCCTTCATAGGTAGCAAGGTGTGACTCACCTTATATTTTATAAAATTATACACATTTATTCTACCATAATGGGTTGTTTTTATATCATATTTCCAAGGCCTCCCAATAATAACATGAAAAACATCCATTGGATTCTCATTACAAAGGACCTTGTCCTTGTATCTTTCAACTTGAAATTCCACCCAACTTTTCTCACTAACCAAAACTTGTTGTCCTTTATTCAACCATGAAATTTTATATGGTGTGGGATGTGTTGAGGTTAATATACCCCACTTTTTTTTAAATTGGGACCCTTTAGATGTTTTAAAGCTTAACCCTATAAACATGTCCAATTTTGGATATTATTTAGAATTTGAAGATCATCCACTATGTCAAACTTGGGTATTGATTTATGGTTTGTTTTAAGATTACCTAGCCTTGATAATTATTGTTATTCATGTCTTTATGTTTTAGGTTTAATTGATCCCTCATTGATTGTTCATGTTCTAAAACCCTAGCATAAACCCTTAGTTTAAATTTAAATTTGGTAGGAATTAATTAGTTGGAGCATTTTAAATTTATTTTGTACTTGAGCACAAGTTTCATATTTAAAGCTTAGTCATGTTTTTAACACAAATAAAATTTTATCCTAAATTTTTTTGGGTCCCCTTTATTATCTTCCCTATTATTTCTTTATTATTTCTAATTGGGTCTAATATTTAGTTTTGTAGGGTCTTTTTTATTTTCTAGCATGGTACATTTGTTATCATTTTATCTTAAAGTTTTAATACTAAGGCCCCAACATATTTATTAAAATGAATGAGACCTTATCCTTGACACTTTAGCCTAATACTTTACTTTACTATATCTCCTAACTTAATATCCTTACTTCTTTATAGATTTGATGGTTCTTGCTTCATCATGGAGCATGATCCAATGGAGTGAGGAACACCTGGGTCTTAACTTAAAAAACATGTAACTCATAGGATATAATGATCCATGCTTCCTCATGTCCTTTTAATCATATGGTGTAAGGAAATCCTAATATAATCTATCACTTATTACTTTGGACCAATCATGATCAAGTTCTTGGATCATGATCAATGGTTCTCACTTCATCATAGGCTGAAGATCAGACAGAGCAAATATATCATTGAAAATTTAGAATCCCAAAATCTCCATATAATTTCCATGTATCACTCTTGCATTCTAAGATTAAAATTAAAGGGTACTGCATGTTATAAAGGACAAATCATGAACAAACTCCTAGATCATGATCAGATGGCTCTCACTTTGTCATGATTCTTGATCAAATAGAGTGAATTGAGTCTAAGATCTTGGGAGACCCCATAGAGGTACCAAGTATCACTCTTTCATTAGAACACATGAGTTTGATGAGATTAAATTTGATGTTTATGTGACCATCATTTGACATCCATGAAGATATATTTGACATTTGTGCGACCATAAACTTTAAGTCCATCAAAGCCAAGAACTTCATGAGCTTAAAATTGATGTTCTCATGACCATCATTTGATGTCCATGAGCACATATTTGACATCTACAAGAATATCAAATTTAAGATAATTAAATATTTTTCTTAGGACCTAGGTACATTCTAAAATGTTGTTAAAAGTTTCATGAACTACCTTTTAGACTAATAGAAGCCCTTAGATATGCTCAAACACTGGAAATCTCTGAATTGTAAATATTGAAATGGTCTTATGGTCTAAGTATATGTAAAATTAACTTTGTCTAAGCATATACCTTAAATTCCCCATTACATTTTATTTAAATACCATGAACCTTAGGCTATAGAATTATACTAATTCTTATTTTAAAGAGTCTTTGTGATGTAAAACTTAGACTAAATACTTTTAACTAAAGGTTTTAGTGTGTTTATCAATACAATAAAACTCTATTTGGCACTAGATCATTATATCATTTTGACCCTTTTGACAATGTTTTATAGGCTTGACATGAGTATTTTAGCCCAAAATATATGCTTTATTATTTAAACTCAACATAAACTTTGGCCTAAAATATTTAGCCATGTTCCCCTTTGTATAAATCCAATATACATAGGTAAAAATATTTTAGCCTAAGTTAATTTATGTCTATGCACTAACTTAAAGCTCATATATATTTTTAGGTCAATGTCTCATGTTTCATCACAAAATTATGATCCAAAAATGTGAATATGTTGGATAATTTTCAATGGATCTCTCAGGGCCTATAGGTTTTATGTGTGGTGAAAGCATGATAAAAATTTATTGACAAAGGATCTAATGGTTCATGCTTCATCACACTCCTTGATCCAATGACATAAAATCACCAATGAGTTTTCAAAATATCTTGGAAGGCCCAGAAATGTAGCAAGTGGCATAACCATGGGGAACTATTACCAAATAGCCAATAATGAATGAGATCTTGGATCATAATTGATGGTTTGTGGTCACTCATAGGATCTAGATTTGATGGTGCAAAGAAAATAGGGTATTTTTAAATGCCAATGGCTAGTGCTCAAAATAAATTTATGAAAAATTACACAAAAAGTGATAGATATATGTCAAATAAGTGTCATGCAAGCATAAAATGACAAAAACTAAGATCTTGTGTGCTTGAAATTGCAAAAGTATAAAGGTAGAAATCCAAATCAAGTCTAAGGAATGTATGCACCAAAGTTTAGATACACCCTCAATATTAAAGCTTCATAACCCTAAACCCAACATAAAAGAGACCCTAAGAGAACTCAATTAATCATACTTTAATTTGAAAAGAGATTAATTATGATTTGAGCATAGAAGAGTGAGAAAAGAGACCAATTGTAATCTAGTTGTAAAGAATTTTCAAGCACAAAAGCCATCATAGATTGATGACAACAATTAAGAGATGAGATAAATCTATACCAATCGGGAGATAATGAAGGAAAGGTTTTTAAGGATACAGATTTAGATGTCATAACCTTGAAAAATGGAAAAAATAATTGGTCCAAGCTCTTCTAGACCATAGAAGAGATGAAAACCATCACTATAGAGGAGCAGAGGATTGCTAATGTAAGCATAAAATACTATAACTTGGTCATGGTTCAAATGGCTAACCTCCACCATCTAGCACCAAACCAAAGGTACTTCACTATATTGATGTCTTTACTCTAAATTTCATTGATTTTAGAATTGATGGTGATTGGATTATCCATGAGGGAAGCTCTAGGAGAGTAGCCTACATTACCCCACCAACCTTTAAAATTTACTAAAAGATCTCAAAACCCCATGTGGACCTTCCTAGAATCAAAGGATAGACCTCTGAGCATGAGATAGACACCATCCTCATATCAAGGTTACTCCAAGGGAACCATGTATTTTGGGACTTTGAGGGAAAGATACCCATTATCTAGTGTAGGGAAGGGATTAGGGTAATCATCACCATATTAAACAAATTATTTAGAGTCCCTATCACCACTTATTTTCAACAAGATCTAGGTGTCCTACATCTATGTTATGGTGGATAATAAGATTACCCCTCTAATTGGGGATATGATTAGTGTCTTCCTAGAATAAATTTCACTACAATCAAAAGGAAGATAAGAAAATAATTTTAAATGGTTTCTTATTTTTTAGATGTCCTAATAGATTCCACCAAGATCCCTAACATCAATAATTTATCTTAAAGGATGAACCACCATATCCCACCATTAATTAAAATTTCACATCTTAAAATATAGGCACCACATGTAATTCATATGTGACTTTGTATATCCTGCATTGGTAGAGTCCATCATAGGGATTCTCATGCCCAAGATTCCCCCTTTGATCAAGAAGTATGTGGAGATGATGGGCGATATCTAGTTTTATCCATATTACGTAGTCATTAGAATTGAGGGAATTCTAATCCAACCCTATAGATTGCCTATCTACATTCCTTTGAAACTAGTAAAACAAAAAATTGCATCTTAGCTCCTTTATGATGTTGATGGAATATGTAAGGAAAAAAGGGTGGGTCTCCTCCATCCCTTTACTTTGACCATAAGAAGAAGAATTTTACAATATTAGAAGCAAGTGGACACCATGTCTGGGTATAGGGACTATTTTTCATTTCAATTAGATGATCTTAGATAGTGAGATCCTAAGAATGTAGTAGGACAAAATTTGAAGAACAAGAAACTACCCAAACTAGTCTATGAGCATGAACTAGGACCTCATGACACCTTATACATAAAGGCTAGAAAATTTGAAGAAGTTTTGGCCAAGTTTAAGGGAACCAAAATTAATCTTATAAAAAGACTAACCAGTGCTAAAAAAACCAATATTAGACCTATCATAGATGAGTCCCCTTCAGTACCATTTGTTTCTTAAACCTTATAGGCGACCTTACGAAGAACCTCAAATGGAGCTCCCAAACCCAATGGAAAATTATACAAGGAAATGTCATGGAAAGTTAGAAGAGAGACTTATTGAGGGACATTCATCCTTATCTCTCCCATAAAGACCACCATCCCTCATTACGCACTTGGAGTTGATTGCCCTTGAGCTTGATAAAATAGTAGAGGGTGACCTTAAAGACCTTGCTAAATCATATGGTTCTGAGGAAGAAGAAGATTAGATTTAAGTATAGGAAGCTAAGTAAGGGGATAAAGGGAAGGAAGGAACCCTTTAAATAGTTTTAGTGGCACCCAAAGAAAAGATAAAGGTAGAGTTGGCATTATTCCCTATTAGATCAAGGAAGAGGCTAAAATTGACCTCACTCATCCCATAAGTGAGATCAACTTATTTAGTGAGGAATTACCCATTAATGGAACAATAATTCCTAATTGGTTCATGTATGGAAAGCTACAGAAGATCCCTTATCACTCCCACTATTGGGATTTGATGCAATCCATCAATGTTGATGTACATAAAGAAATCAAACCATGGATAAGGGTTATAATGAAAGAACAAGAATAAATGAGAATTGTGACTACTATAGGCCTAAATTACAAGAAGATGGATGTTCTAAGAGCATCAAGTAGTAAAATGATAGAGTTTCCACAACCCCTAAAATTCACAAGGACATCCACCACTGAGCAGTTTAATCTAAAAATAACTAGATTAGAAAGGGTCACAACAAGGAAAGTCATGGTAAGAACTGAGGAGTTCAATTTCTATAAGGTTGAACCCTTTAAAATATTAACCCTAGTTGGAGGGAAAAAACTTGGTGAGGTTACTATCTATGAGGAATATATTGAAATACTATTAGATGTTCATAATGCCCAAATTAGAGCTGGCATTAGGGGCATGAAACCAAGAATTCAAAATTGGGAAAATGAAAAGGAAAACTTAGACACATGCCATTTTAGTAGTGAATAATGCCATAATAAACATGTTTGAAGAATCATTATTTGATATGTTTGATTATTTGAAATCAATAAATTTAAGGCATGATGCCTTAGACCAACAAGGTGAGGTGGCCAAGGGATTAATAATAGAGTGGTAGGAGGCAAAGACCAAGATAAGGGATCTCATTAGCATTTTGATTAGGAACAAGATTACTAAATTTAAATATATTAGCCTAAATTAGTTGAATTACATATTGGGAATAGTAATGGATAAGATCTAGAGTATATGTGCATGGACAAATAATTTGGATAGACTCTTGGCTAATGATGAGCAATTGATCACCAGGATTGAGCAGCTCTTGGGCATTATACTAACTAATCCTACCAAGACTATATCCTTCAATATTATTGATGATGTAGAATATAAACATAAAGTCACTTTAATGATGAATAAATTAAAGGGCAAAAACTAGGGCAAATCAAGCAGTGACAATGGTAGAATTTTGGGCATGATCTTTACAACCAAGGAAAATATTATAGAATCTAGGAGCATAAAAGAATCTATGGCCACAGATGTTAGGGTTCCTAATGACCAAGATGATAAAGAAGAGGTTTGTGTCCTAAATCTAATTATGGATCTAGAGATTATCAAATAATAATATCAGAGGGCCATGGAACTTCTACAAGAGCAATAGGGGAGTCCCTCAATAATGGGCCCACTAAGATGATTGATATTTGTTCTTTGTAAAAATAATGTAATATTTGAATCAGGGAATATAATTTTGTAAGGAATAGGCTAGTTTGTTATCATATTGCCTCTAGGTCAGTTGACTTTTGAGAAAAAAATGTATTCTAGATCTTTCTAAAGAAGGACTATCGTCCTTATCTTTGTACAGTTATTTCTTGTAACTAATTAGTGTACTACCTTATCATTCTATAAAAGGCATGTACTAGCATTAGGTAAAGGGAGAGAATTTTTATTAAAATATGATGCATGCTTAGATTAATTAATACTCTCAAGGAATTATATAAAGATTGTCCATGTTTGATGTGTCAATTGTTAACATAGATTTTCTCTCAATTGCTAGTTTTATGTCTTAAATTTGAATAGTTCATGAATTTTGTGTTACATCTTTAATAACAGGGTTTTTAATTTCTGCCTATGCTATATTAGTTGAAGGATATTTTATTTTATTTTATTTATTTTTATTTTTATTCAAATGTGAAAATGTTATTTGATTATAGTAGTAAATATTTAAAGTAAACCTGGTTCTTAGTTGTGATTCTTTACATCATCCTTCAAAGTTTGCCTGGTATATAGTGAAATCTAAGCTTAGGGTATTTTTCACTATATATTTTTTTGAATTCATACTTAGTTATAATTTAATATTTATCATAATTTTTGAGGCTAAGATAATCAATCACTCATTTTATTTTTGCCCTACTTTTCTCATTTGCTCCTTTTTAACCAGATCACTCTAGTTTAAGTTTCATTATAAATATCCATCTACAATAGTCTATAGCTTAATTTTTTATCATAATTTAAATAATAATTATCATATATATTAGCATTTCATAGATAATTTTACCATGGTGGATCCCAACTATTAATTAATATACATTTGTGAGGATAGTTAAACATTGATTTATCTCTACTTCACCATAGATAACATCAAGTTACCATAGCCTACTATTCATGCTTTGAATTCTTTTAGTTCTAAAATGAGAAGTGTTATTAAACACTAAGGACATCTTGGTACACACAAATGCATCAACAGGTCCTGCTAGCATGAGAAAGAGAGCCAACTTTGTGAATTCCTTGAATCTTTATTAGTCTTAGTGTGTTTTGATCTATGATTGATGTTATATTTGTGATTTTGAGTAAAAATTTGATTATAAGTGTAAATATAACTAATATTCATATTATTTGATGTATCTTTGTGTTTCCTTAGAATAGATCAAAGTTATTTGAGTTGTGATGCTTGGTTTTGGTAAATTTAGCTTAAACTTTGAAAATCCACAATATTTGAGGATATGACAGCTTGTTTTGAGCAAAGTCTATCATATATTTCATAGATATAGGATTATTTGAGCTTAAAATTATAAATATGGATAATATTTACATAATTGGACATATCTTTGAGCTATCTTAGGCAAAAATCAACATCCTTTAGTATTATTTACGTAAACTTTACAAAATGAACTTAATGTACAAGTTTAATCCTTATTATTTATAAACATTATCTTGATAAATCATATTTAAAATAGGATCTCTAATATTCAAGCTAGAATTACCAAGGATTCAAACCATATCACAATTAGAGACAAGGGAACCTTTTCTTGAGCTTAAAGTTCATAGAAAATTTGGATATGATAAGGGTAGATGCAAGAGATCCAGTTCTTTGTCAACTTCACCTCTTCAAGGTACCTTTACCATCAACCTTTTTCTAGGTATGGATTTATTAGGAGAATCTTAAATAAATGTGCCAGGTGTGGTACATGATCTCCCACAAAACCTTGAGAAATATTTACCTACATTTAGTCCAATTGGTATAGTAACGGTTAAAGAACACATTAATTATTTCAAGGCTACTTTAAGGTTACCAAATGTTGTGAATGAGGATGTATCTTGCAAGTTATTCTCCTTTACCTTTAAATATGTTTCTTATGAATGGTTTTTGAACTTTCCTAACAATTATATCACTAGCTGTGATGGTTTTACTAATCTTTTCATAGATCAATTTGGTAAAATTTTCATTCCATGTGTCATCTACCATTAGTTCACCACCATTAGGAGGGATTAAAGTGAGCCCATAAGGTCCTTTAATTCTATATTCTAAAAAATGTATATGAAGACCATAAAACCTTACAATCATGATGATGTTTTAGTTCTATAAATTTATTTAGATGTATTATATCCCATGACCACTATATTTTTGAAGAGATCCATTCCAACTATAACTTCATTATCTAGGGATGATTACAAATCAGTGATCATCAATGATCAAATGTAGCTCTAAGAATAATTGGCCTATTTTTTCTAAACATTAACCCACATATTCCCATTTTGAACATATTCACCAACAACAACAAGACTATTCCATCCTTGAACCAACTTCCAAATCTAAATCAATTTCCCTTATGTCAGTTGCTCTAAATTAAAACTTAGGATTATTTAATCATCCTAATAATGGCTTGAATTCAAATGATCAAAAAGATTTAATACCATCTACCAATAATAACCAAGTGCATAATTTTGAAACTCATAAGAATGAGAATGACTCTAAAAATTAAGCACTAATTTCCTTCAATTATAAAAACAAGTATGAAATACTAGAGAACTCTAATAGGAACTTCTCATTTCAAAGGTTCAATATGCCAAACAATAGATTTTAGAATGATATATTTCATAACAATAAGAACAATGAACCATCTTCTAACAATAAGAATATGGACATTAATCTTATTGATATTGCATTACCTAATTATTACAGAGTACATTACACTACCAAGCATTACAAGATTCATTTTTATAGAATTTTTTAATGTTTTTGAGGCTTTTTAAGAATAATTAGACACAGTTGAAGTGGTCCCTAACAAGGATAGTGGTATAGGTGCCTCAGGATCTAAATCATCTAATTAAGCCTTTATGGTGGAGACCTTTAATTTTCCCTTTCAAGAGGAGAATGAACCTGATGAGATCTTTAAGGAGATCTAGGACTTCCAATAATTATTGAAGAAGACTTATCCCTTGAGGAATAGAGAGCATAGGTATCCCTTGAATAGCTCAATGCCTCCAAATAACTTTGGAAGTCCTCTTGACACTTCTTCAAGCAATAACATAGATCCACCTAAATGGAGTACCTCTAAACCCAACATTGATATTCCTAGTTCTAATAAAATTAGATATAACATTGTTAAGGATATGAAGAAAATAAAGTCTAACATCACTTTGCATGAACTGACACAGATCATAGAGCAAAAGGACCTCTTACTAAAATCTCTACCAAATAAATCCAACAAACCACCCAAGGATGACCATGTTAATGTGACAATACATATAGCTAAGGTAGAGTCTCCTCCTTTCCTACTCACTATCAAGATGTTTGGTAAAAATTTATACAATTGCTTCTTATATTCTAAATAATCTACAAATATCATACTAGTAGGTATTTGAAAAGAACTCACCTTGACTCTTATTAATTTTGATAGCGTTGTCACCTAATTAGACAAATCTAGAGTTAAAGTTGTTGGGGAGTTATTAAATGTTCATATGCACTCAGCTTATAATTTTAGGGTGAAATAGTTTATTGACATTTAGGTTATTGATATTCTTGATGCATATGGAATATCGTTAAGTAGGGAATGGACCAAAGCTTTAAATGACTAAATGTCCATTTATTGCACACACTTATGGCTACCTTGGAAGGGAGTTCCAAATCATATCAGGGTTGAGAGAGAGCCAAAGATGAAACACATGATCACTGAGTACAATGTTGTGATTGAAAGGGTTAAAATTATTGACTTAGACTTAGGGGTTCTCACCCTAGAGACTAAAAATATATGTGATCTCAAAAATACTCATGTTATCCTTGGGCTATAGAAACTACATTTTGATGGTGCTAGGTGTAAGGATAGATATGGAGTAAGCATTTTCCTTACTAACCTTATTGGTAATAAATATAATGCTTCATATAGAATCCAATTCCTTTTCACTAATAATCTTGATGAATATAAGGCCCTTATCCTAGGTTTGAAATTTTCTATTAAGAATAAAGTTAAAGAAATACTAGTCTATGGGGATTTAGAACTAGTAGTCAATCAGGTGAGAAACAAATACCAATATAATCTCTCATACCTTAAAAGGTATAAGTTTATGGTTTGGGATCTGATTGAGTCTTTTGATGATTTTGACATTGTTTCCATTCCAAGAGAAGAGAATAAAATTATTGATGAGTTGACATCTACTGCAACCAATCTCATACCCAACCAAGATTCCTCCAACTTCATCATTGAGCTGATCCCTTATCCTTTGATGCTTTATAATTTTAATCATTTTCAAGTCTTCAGTGATGATCAATAGATATTGGATTTTATGACCAATTTTTTAGTATTTAATGATCATATTATTGATGAGACTAATGAAAATTCATCTAAAGAGGACAAATTTGATGGTAAGTCATTTAATTGAATGACATTAAGATCCCTAAGGGGATGATTACTTTAGAGAGACTATTTGATTATGACAAAATGATTGAGGTTTTTAAGATTCCTAAAGTTAATGGGAATTAGTATAATGTTGTTGATTTTGGTATCTAAGATCAACCCAACTAGTAAACATTAGAAAAACTTGCACAAACATCGAGAATAATAAGGCTAAAGAGCTCTTTACCCAATATAGGGATGTCATAGCATGATCTTATGGTGACTTAAACATATTTGATCCAAGGGTCATCACTCACACCATCCCTCTTAAAGAAAATTTTAAACCCTTCCATCAGAAATAGAGGCTCATAAACTGTATCTTATAACCAATTATCTTCAAGGAAGTTCAGAGACTACTAGATGTTAGGATAGTCTTCCCCATCAGGCATTCTACCTAGGTGGCTAATTTGGTACTAGTTAGGAAGAATAATGGTTAGATTAGGCTCTATATTGACTTTATGAACTTAAACAAAGCATCTGATAAGAATAACTATCCTCTTCCTTCTCTTGACTAGGCTATACAAGTTGTTTTAGGTTCAGCCATGGTGCCTTTTCTTGATGGATTTTCAGGGTATAACTAGGTGTTGGTTGACAAAAAGGATATGATGAAGATAAATTTCACCACCAAGTAGGGGAGCTTTACATAAAAGAGGATTCCCTTTGGTCTATTCAATGTAGGATCTACATTTCAAAGGGTTATGGACCATGACTTCCAAGGTATGATAGGTAAATGTATCATTATATACATGGATGATCTAATAATTTTTTCTAAAAATAGGGAAGATCAATTTATGAATTTACAATAGGTATTTGAGAGATGTAGAAGTTATTAAATTTATTTAAACCCAAAGAAAATTATCTTTTGTGTTACTGAAGGTAAATTTTAAGGTCATGTTATAGCCAAAGATGGGATCTCCATAGATCCTGAAAGGGTGGAGGCTATATCCAAAATAGAGCGTCCAAACAATAGAAAAGAGCTAAAATCATTATTTGGTAAGATAAAATTTTTAATAAAATTAATTTTTATATTTACAAATATTATCAAACCATTAAATGTAATGCTAAAAAAGGATCCCAAAGTCTCATAGCATGAATAATCTAGAAAGGCATTCAATGACCTAAAGGAAGAAATTAGCCAGGCTCCAGTCCTGATAAGTCCTAACTTTTTAAAGGACCTCTACTTTTATTATTTCACCTCAAACCATACTATGGCTATGGTTTTGACTCAAAAATTTAATGTATGTGATCACCTAATAGCCTTTATTAGTACTAACTTCAAAATTTCTAAATTAAACTATTCATTTATTGATAACAATCATGTGCATTAGTTAAGGTAGTAAAAAGATTTAGGCATTATATCCTTAGAAATAATTTGCATGCTATCCTATTTGATGCTATCACAAAGCTTATACTAAGCCAAAATGAGTTGGGAGAATGTAGCGGTAAATGGATGTTAGTTTTGTAAGAGTATGACATAGAAATGAAAATGTAAAAATTGGTAAGGTTCCAAGGTCTGATCCAAATGATTACTAATACCAACCCTAGGTTAATTATTATGAAATTTTATTAGTATAACTTTCAAGCTAGTGATTGGTATGATTCCATCATTCATCTACTAATCAATGGTACTTATCCTACAAGATTGAGAAGATAGAAAAAGAGGGCTCTAAGGCTCAAATTAGCTCATTATCTAATCAAGAATGGAGTCTTATACAAGAATAAATCTGAGGGAGTCTACCTAAGGTGTGTTTCAAGAGAGGAATATACTCAAATCATGAGTACCTTTCATGATAAGTTTGTCAATAAACACCCATTAGGGAATACTACTACACACAAGATTCCTAAATCTGGTTACTATTGGCCAATGGTATTTAAGGATGCTCGCATGAATGTGAGGGAATTACATTCTTGTAATATTTTTAGCACCAAGGAGACTAAGGAGGAAATACCTCTACAACTAGTCATGGTTGATAAACCATTTGTACAATGGGGGTTAGACTTTGTAGGAGTGATTAACCCCAATTCATCTAAAGGTCACAAATTCATCTTAACTACCATAGATTATTTTATAAGGTGGGCTAAGGCTATAGCCACAAAATAATGTAGGACATAGGAAGTGATCAATTTCTTGAAAGATAACATTTGTACTAGATTTAAAACTCCAGACTCTGTAGTGTGTGATAATGGGTCTACATTTTCATCCATATAAATGATGGAATGGGCTTATAATAATGGCATCTATCTAAAGTTTTCATCTAATCATTATCCCCAAGGGAATTGAGTCTCTGAGTCTACCAATAATAATTTGATGAAACCAATTAAGAAGTCTATTGTAGACAATCCCAGGACTTGGCACAAGCTACTCAAGTATGTAGTATGGGTAGATAGGATAAGGATTAAGCAAGTCTTAAAGTCATCACCTCTTTTGTTGCTGTATTTATAGGAACCCATATTTCCTATCAATCTTAAGTTTACCATGTAAAAATTCATGCAATAATATATGGAAGAGGCCTAAGTGCTTGTAAATTCAAGATTGTTGGACATAATTTAAATGGAAGATGCAAGGGAGAAAGCCTTTGTTAGTTTTAGTAGGCATTAGACCATGGTGAGAATATGGTTTGATAAAATTTCAAAAATCAAGGTCTTCAGACAAGGATATTTAGTTATCCATTGGGATGAAGAATCTAAGCCTAAGTGAAAAATTGGAAAATTCACACCTTTGCGGATTGACCCATATCAGATTGCAAAAACATTGGGGAACAACACATTCAATATCAAAGATCTAAAAGGAGTAGAGTTCACATTTCCCACCAATGGTCAATACCTCAAACACTACTTATTTGTTGCTCCTCTTGAGGTCTTTATGAAGTAAACTATAAGAGGGTTAGAGTTAGTACAACTAGTCTAGTTAGTTTCCTTCAATATTTCCTTCATGTACCTTACTTGTATATAAGCATGTATATGTTTATTTTTTATTTATTTCATTATTTTTGTTGTGTGTTTTTTTTTTCCTTATTATTTGATTCCAATAAGTCCTTTTGGACAATATTGAGCTCAAATTTTATTCAGTTTGCTTAAAACCCCAAAGCTTAGAAATATGGGTGTGAACCTACTACATGTGTTAACCATGGATCTAAAATATAAGCCCAATTTTATTGATTAAATAAACTAGTTAAGAATCATGAATGCTTTAACTATTTTATGAGAACTTAAACATTTCCCTGACCTAAACTTGGTTTTAAGAAGATTTTCACTTTTAGGATGAAAGCTTAATTTTTTAAAGAATAGTCATGCTTACCCTTAACAAACATCCTTGCCTAGGATAATGGTTATAGGCATAGGTGATTCTATAAAGATAAAACATTTGAAAAAATACTTGAAATTAGTTGTCTTAGTTCCCAACCTTATTGAAAGCATAAAAGATCTAAAAAATTAAAAATTAAGGATTTGATATAAAATCAAAAGCTTTCAGGCATAGGTGATTTTGGTAATCTCCACAAAGGCTATGGATGCCTAGATAGTAGTGGAGTAAAGCCTTGATTTGATATTAATGCATCTCTATTATCGATATGGATGCCTGGATAGTAACAGAGTAATGCCCAAGCCTTCCCTGAACTAAAAGCATGGTTCTTAATGGATATCTACGCATACTCTAATTCAATGTTAATGATTAAAGAAATGAAACTTGGAAGTTATCTCTTGAAGCCCACAAAAAATATTAAGTGGAATCAAAGTACATGCACAACATGTTTATGTCTTTATGTTTGATCCTAATTCTATAGGTTTAAGGTTTATTTCAACCATAAATTGATCTAGATAATGGCATAGATCAAATGGAATGGATGACTTTATTGTTTGTTTAAACTAGAGTCTCTAGGTTCTAACATATTGCTATGTTTCCTATGAAATTCACCATTTGTTGAGGTCAACATACCCCATTTTTTGAAAATTGGGGCCCTTGAGATGTTTTGAAGCTTAACCTTGCAATCATGGCCTATTTTGGATATTATTTAGAATTTGAAGATCCACTATGTCAAAATTGTGTATTGATTTATGGTTTGTTTTAAGCTTACCTAACCTTGATAATGATTAGTATTCATGTCTTTAAGTTTTAGGTTTCATGAAGCCCTCACTAATGTTTCATGTTCTAAAACCCTTGCACAAACCCTTAGTTCAAATTTGAATTTGGAAAGAATTAATTATTGGAAGCATTTTAAATTTATTTTGGACTTGAGCACATATTTCATGTTTAAAGCTTACTAACATTTTTTAACACAACTAAACATTTAGCCTAAAAAATGTTTGGTCCCTTTTATTATCTTCCCCATTAGTTCCTTATTATTTTTAACCAAGTATAATATTCGGTTTTTTAAGGTCCCTTTTATTTTCTAAAATGTTCTCTTCGTTAGCCTTTTATCCTAAAGTTTTAACCCTAAGGCCCCAATGTATTTATTAATACAAGTGATATGTTAGCCTTAAAAATTTATCATAAGCCTTTACTTTACCATGGGTTTTAGCTTAATATCCTTGATTCTTTATAGATCTGGTAGTTCTTACTTCATCATAAAGCATGATATATTAAAGTGAGGAAAACCCAAGTCTTAACTTAAAAAACATGCAACTCATAAGATCCAATGATCGACACTTATTTGTTTCCTTTTAATTAGATAGCATGATGAAATCCTAATAGAATCTAGCACTTAGTCCTTTGGACCAATCGTGCTCAAGATCTTACATCATGATCAATGGTTCTCACTTCATCATGGATCGAAGATTAGATGGAGTGAAAATATCATTGAAAATTCAAAATACCAAGAGCTCCATGGAGTTCCCATACAATACTCCCACATTCAAAAATTAAAATAAAAGGGGTCCACATGTCAAAAAGGACCAATCATGATCAAGCACCTAGATCATGATCTAATGACTATTGCTTCTTTGTGAATCCTAATCCAAGAATGTGAATTGAGTCTAAGATCCTAGGAGGCCCCATGGAGGTGCCAAATGGCACCCTCTCATTGGAACATAGGAGTTTTATGATATTAAATTTAATGTTCATGTGACCATCACTTAATATTTGTGATGATGTGTTTTATATCTATGTGACCATCAAATTTAAGCCCCTCAAATCCAATAACTTCATGATCTTAAAATTGGCATTCTTATGACTGTCATTTGATGTCCATGAGACTATCAAATTGAAGCTAATGAATAATTTTGCTCAGGACTAAGGTGCATTCCAAAATGTTTCTAAAAAGCTCATGAACTACCTTATAGACTAATGGAAGCCCTTGAAGGATGCTCAAACATTGGAAATATTTGAACTTCAATTATTGGAATGGTTTTATGGTTGAAGTATATACAAAATTTAACTTAGTATAAGTATATACCTTAAGGTCCCCATTAATTTTCACTTAAATACCATGAACCTTAGGCTATAGACTTATACTAAGTCTTATTTTAAATATTCTTTATGACATAAAACATAGACCAAATGATTTTAACTGAAGGTTTTAGTTTATTTATTAATACAATAAAACTCTATTTGGTACTAGATAATTATATCATTTTGACCCTTTTGAGAATGTTTTATAGGCTTGACATGAGTATTTTAGTATAAACTTTAGCCTAAAATATTTATCCATGGATCCCTTTGTATAAACCCAGTAGACTTAGGTAAAAATAATTTCACCTAAGTTATTTTATGTTTATGTGCTAACTTAAAGCTCATACATCTTTATAGGGCAACAACTCACATTTCATCATGGAAGGATGATCTAATGATATAAATATGTTGAAGACTTTTCAATAGAGCTCTGAGATCCTACAGTTTCGAAACATGTCAAAATCATAATAAAAAATGACTAACAAAGGATCTAATAATTCATGCTTCATCACACTCCTTGATCGAAAGGTGTGAAAGCACCAATGACTTTTCAAAAGAGCTCAAAAGGCCCATAGAGGTACCAAGTGTCACAACCTTGGGGTATTGATACCAAAGAGCCAATAATGAATGAGAGCCTATATCATAATTGATGGTTCACAATCACTTATATGATCTTGATCTAATGGCATGAAGCAAATGGGGCATTTTCAAATGCCAATGGTTAGTGCTCATAAGTAATTTATTAAAAATTCCATTAAAAGTGCTAGATAGACACCAAATAATTTCTAAGAAAGTATAAAATCATAAAAACTAAGATCTTGTGTGATAAAAAATGCAAAAGTATAAAGGTAAAAATCCAAATCAAATCTAAGGTATGAATGAGCCAAAGTAAAAATACACCCTCACCATTAAAGCTTTGGAACCCTAAACCCTATATGAAAGAGACCCTAAGTGAACTCAATTAATCAAATTTTAATTTGAGAAGATCATATAAGAGTGAGCACAAAGACTCACTAGGTTTCTCCTCTAACTTTTCCTTGCTAGTTCCTTGTACAAGGGGGAGAGCTGAGGATAATTATGATTTGAGCATAGAAGAGTGAGCACAGAGACCAATTATAATCCAATTATGAATAATTTACAAGCTCAAAATATATGGTAGCTCGAAGACAACAAGTAAGGGATGAGATAGACTTTTACCTATCTATAGACAATGAGGAAAGGTTTTCAAGGATATGGAGATAAATATTAGAACCCTCAATAATGGAAACAATAAATGGCTTGAGCTCCTCTAGACAATAGAAGAACTAAAACCTATCACCAAGGAGTAGAGGATTGACATGGTAATAAAAAAATACTATGACCTAGTCATGGTTCAAATGGTCGGCCTCCACCATATAACTACCAAATTAGATTTACTTCACTACATTGGCACTTTTTCAATTTTCATTGATTTTAGAATTGATGGTGATTGGATTATCCATTAGGGAAGCTCTAGGATATTAGTGTACATTACCCCACTAGCCTTTGAAAAATAATACAAGCTCTTAAAACCATATTAAGTGGACCTACCCACAATCAAAGGATGGACCACTGAGCATGACCTAGACACCATCCTTAGATCATGGTTGTTGTAAGGGAACCATGTATTTTGGGACTTTGAGGGAAAGATCCCCATTGTTTAGTTTAGGGAATGGATTAGGGTAATCATATCCATATTAAATATATTATTTGGATCCCTTATCACCACTTATTATCAACAAGAGTTGGGTGTCCTACATCTACTTTATGATGGAGAAGAAGCACACCCCTCCCATTGGGGATACGATTAGTGTATTCATAGTAAAATAATTCACTATAATCAAGATGAAGACAAGTAATTATTTTTATATGATTTATTATTTGTTGGATGCCCTACTAGCTTCTACCAAGATCCAAAGAGTCAAGAACTAGTCTCCTAAAGGAAGAACCACATCTCCTACCACTACTCAAAACTTCACATCTTCAAATATATGCAAAACATGAAATTCATATATGACTATGTCTATCCTATGTTGGTGGAGGCCATCACAAGGATTATCATGCCCAAGATTCCTCATTTGATTAAGAAGTATGTGGAGCTAATGGGTGGTATATGGTTTTATCCAGATTGCATGGTTATTAGAATTGAGGGAATTCTAACCCAACCCTACAGATTGCCTATCTAAATTCCTCCTAAATTGGTATGATAAGAAATTAAATCTCAACTCCTTCATAGTGTTGATGAACTATGCAAGGAGAAAAGAAATCATCTCCTTCATCCCTTTCTTTTGACTATAAGAAGAACAAATTACAAGATTAGAAGTAGGTGGACACCATGTTTAGGCATAGGTAATCATTTTCATTTCAATTGGATGATATCAAACAATGGGATACTAATAATGTATTAGGCCCACATTTGAAGAACAAGCAACTACGTAAACCAATATATGAGCATGAACTAGGCCCTCATGACACCTTGTACATAAAGGACAACAACTTTGAAGAAGTTTTGGCCAGGTTTAAGGGAACCAACCTCAATATTGTATAGAGATTAACCAATGATTAAAAAACTAGCAAGGGACATATGGAAAATGCATCCCCTTTAATACCATTTATTACCTAGACCATCTAAGCCACCTCAGGAACAACCTCAAATGGAACTCCCACAACCTAAAGGGAAAATTATACAAGGAACTAGAAAGGAAAAGTTAGATAAAAAACTTGGTGAGGGACCTTTATCCTCAGCTCTCCCTCAAATACCATCATCCTGAAAAGACCATTTAGAGTTAATTTCCCCTAAGCCCGATGAAATAATAGAGGGTGCCCTCAAATACCTTGCTGAATCTTCTGGTTTTGAGGAAGAAGCATAGGTTGAAGAAGCTCAAAATTAAGTATAAGAAGTTAAGCAAGGGGATAAATGGAAATAAGTAACCATTAACATAGTACCAATGTCACCCAAAGAAAATAAAAAGGAAGAGTTGGCATTGGTCCCTATTAGATCAAAAAAGAAGCCAAAGTTGACCCTTTCTCATCCCACAAGTGAGACCAACTTGTTCAATGAGGAGTTCCCCATTCATGGACCAATCATCCCTGATTGGTTCTTGTATGGAAATCTATAGAATATCCCTTCCCACTCCCACTCTTGGGCCTTGATGCAATCCATCAATGTTGATGTACATGAAGAAATCAAGCCATTTATAAGGGCTTTAATGAAATAAAAAGAAGAAAGAAAAATTATGACTATTGCAGGCATAGATGACAAGATGGATGCTCTAGGAGCATAAATTAAAATAATGATAGAGGTTCCATAACCTTCAAAATTCACAAGGGCATCCACCACCATGGAATTCAATCCAAAGATAGCTAGATTGGAAAGGGTCACAATAAGGAAATCCATGGTAGGAACTAGGGAGTTCCCTTTCGAAAAGGTTGATCCCTTTATAGGATTAACCCCAGTTGGTAGGAAAAAACTTGGTGAGGTTCCTATCCATAAGGAAGATATTGAAATCCTATTAGAGGCTCACAATGCCCAAGTCAGATCTATCATTAGGGGAATGAGGTAGAGAATTCAATATTTGGAAAAGGAAAAGGAAAACTTAGAGACACATGGAATTTTATCATTACCTAATTCCATAATAAACATGTTTGAAGCATAATTATTTGATATGTTTGATTCTTTGAAATCAATAAATCTAAGGTAGGATGCCTTAGGCTAACAAGGTGAGGTGGCTAAGGGATTAATAATTGAGTGGCTAGAGGTAGAGACCAAGATAAGGGATCTCATTAGCATTTTGATTAGGAATAGGATTACTAAATTCAAATCTATTATAATGGCTCACCTGAATGCCATATTGGGAATGATAGTGGACAAGATATAGAGTCTAAGTGCATGGATAAAGAACTAGAATAGACTCCTGATTGATGATAAGGAAATGATCACTAGGATTTAGTAGCTCTTGGGCACTATGATGACTAATCCTACCAAGACTACAGCCTTGGGGATTATTTATGATGTAAAGTACAAACATAGAATAATTTTAGTGATAAATGAATTAAAGGAAAAAAGCTAGGGCAAATCATGTAGTGGAAATGACAAGATTTTGGGCATGATCTTCATAACCAAGGAAAAAATTACAAAATCTAGGAGCATAAAATAAGTTATGGCCAGAGATGATAGGGACCTTGATGACCTAGCTTATAAAGAAGAGGTATACCTCATAAATCTATCTATTGATCTATATCTTGTTAAATAACAACATTAGAGGGCCATGGAACTTCTACAAGAGCAATAGGGGAGTCCTTCAACAATGGGCCCACCAAGATGATTGATATTTCCTCTTTTTAAAAATAGTGTAATATTTGAAATAGGGAATATTGTTTTTTAAAGAATATGCTAGTTTGTTTGAATATTGCCTTTAGGTTAGCACACTTTTGAGAAACAAATGTATTCTATAGATTTCTAAAGAAGGATAGTTGTCATTATCTTTGTACAGTTGTATCTTGTAATTGATTGGTATACTGCCTTATTATAAAAGGTATGTATTACCATCTAGTCAAGGGAGAGAATTTTAAGAAAAATATATATACTTGGAAAAATTAATAGTATCATGGAATTCTATAAATATTGTCCATATCTGATGTGTCAATTATTAACATAGCTTTTATCTCAATTTCTAGTTCTATGTATTAAATTTGAATAGTTTATTTGAATTTTAGGTTGCATCTTTAATCACAAGTTTCTAATTTTTGCACACACTATATTAGTTGAAGGATCTTGGATTTTCTCTACTTTATTCTACTCTATATTTAGATGTGAAAATTATATTTGATTATAGTAGTAAATATTTAAAGTAGACATGGTTCTTACTTGTGATTCTTTAAATCATTTTTTAAAATTTTCCTAGTATATATTCAAATTTGAACTTAGGATATTTTGTATTACATATTGGCTTGAATGCATAATCAATTGTAATTGAAGCTTTGTTAGAATTTTTGATGATAAGATAAGCAATCACTCATTTTATTTCTACCCTACTTTTCTCATTTGTTCATTTTTTAACCAGATCACTCTAGTTTAAGTTTCATTATAAATATCCATCTAGATTAGTTTGTAGCTTAATTTTTTTTATCATAATTTCACTAATAATTAGCATAGATATTATTATTTCATATAGAATTGGATGATGATGACTCTGAACCATCAATTAATATAAATTTGTGAGGCTAGTTAAACATTACTTTACCACTACTTCACCATAGATAAAATCAATTTACCACAACCTACTACTCATGCTCTAAATTACTTAAATTCTAAAATGAGAAGTGTTCTTGAACACTAATGACATATGTGGTACACATAGAGGCATCAACATGATGAGGTGACTTATTCAATCCTAGTTTGTCTACAATTTCAATAAAAATTAAATTATTTATAATTATTAAATTTATAACAATTTTGAAACACTTACCTTGGCACTTGCATGAGGTCTTGAAAAGAGTATTTATTTGTGGTGGCTACTTCTCCTTTGGTGTCTTGATCAAAACTCTCTTCATAATAAAATATTCTCATACTTGTAGTTACTCCATAAGTGATGGAGAACGCACACTCTCTTCTTCAACTACCTGAACAATCTAATTTCTATTTTCTATTCTTTGACTACCTATTCGATGATCCTCTAAACACTCCCAAGACCTATGTATATAAATATTGTTGCACTTGAAGATCCTACCTATAAAACCACTTGTTCCTCTTGCTTTTGATGCATAACCACTTCTTAAATATGGTCTTACACCTCTAACTCCTCCTCTTGAACTAAATACTTGTTCTTATGAAGTACTAGACTCCCTTTCACCTCTTTGTGAGTGATCTCTACCCCCTTACTGATCTCTACCCTTAAAAATTATATTAAGCACAGGATATACTGAGAGGGGGGTGAATTAGTATATCATATATCTTATAAAACCTTACCTTAATCAAATTCCACTTAACCAAACATTCAAGATATGAAACAAAATTGAAACAATAAAGACACCACAAGATAGAGAGAGACACCAGATATAACATAGAAACCCAATGTGGGAAAAAACATGGAGAACAATCTCAAGTATATTAATGAGCACCAACTCAAACAATATTCACAAGCACCAACTTGTAGGAGTACTAACCCCTTTTTTGAGTATCAACACAAAAACTATTCATGATCACCAACCCATAAGAGCATCAACCCCTTTGATGAGCACCAACACAAAAATAATTCATGAGCACCAACCCACATGAGCACCAACCCCTTTGCTGAGCACCAATACAATAACAATTTGTGGGCACCAACCCCTTTGTTGAGCACCAACACAACAATAATTCGTGAGAACTAACCCATAGGAGCACCAACCCCTTTGTGTATACCACACAACTATCTATCAATGTTGCTATGTCAACAAATGATAATTCATTACATCTCTTTCCTCTCTCACCTTTACTCTTCTAAGCTAGATATAACAAATATAAATCATATTCATCTCTCACAATGTTCTTCTAAGCTAGATATTATAATATCAAATAAAAATCTATCTTCCACATTACAAATGGCTTCTCAAACCTTTATTTATAGCTTTCCATATGACCTTTGTCCTTCCCCCTTTGTGACCCTTCAATCCTCATAGAAAATGGTGCCAAACTTCTATGACCCTTCATATCCTTGCCTTTGAAAAGTCATGTGGTGACCCTTCATAATCAAAAACATCCTTCCCTCTTTTGTCTTTACCTTGGTGACTTTTCATATTCCTCATGAGAAATTGTGCCCTTCCTCTTTTGTCTTCACTTGGTGACTCTTGGAATTCCCCAAGATGACTCTTCATGGGAAAATGCACCCCATTCTTCTTTTGTCTTTACCCCATGACTCTTTGACTTCTCCATGGGCCCTTATTTTATCTTATATGCAACCAAAAATATATTCATTGATATTAAATAAATATTAACACACATTAGCCAAGATATATCTATTACAAACATTATTAAATGTAATGGGGCCTTTATCACCAATAATGCTAGACCTTTGACATCAATGAAAATATTTCCAACAATCTCCCCCTTTGTCATTGATGGCAACCTCAATCCTAAAACTACCACATCTTGAATCCTACACATACTATCATCTAAAAATATACAGTAACTCCCCTTTATTGTAGCAACCTGTACCTATTCCTTTTACCTATTTCTGCACTTGTACCTATACCTTTTATTCTCCCCCTTTGACATCTATGGAAAAGGGCCTACCTGGAGCTAACACTTAGCTACCCCTCAAATGATGTTAAACATCAATGGTAGGAATTAATATAAATTACTCCCAACTCCTCTTGAAGATATTTGAATGTGTCCTTTGATTGTGCCTTTGAGAAGATATCTGATAATACATACAAATTATTCCCTATCCTTTGAACATCTACAATCAATTCATTTGAATATTTTTTTATAATCTCACAACCTTCTACATGAAACTTTAATGTGTATCCTTGATCACATATTTGACTAACACTCAATAGATTATGCTTAAGACCTTTTACATACAAAACATTCTTAGTCTTAGTTTTATCATAATCCAAACTCAAAGTACCTTTCTTGGCTATCCAGGTAGTGGTTTTATCTCTGAATCTCACTGTGCCACCATTGATAGTATTTAGAGTTATGAACTTAATTTTATCTCCTATCATATGCCTCAAACATCCGCTATCAACTAACCATGGCTGATCTTTATTTCTTACATGCAGATTTGTCTGAACCATCGTAGAATCTTTTGGTTGTTTCTTCTGCCATGAACAAGTCTGAACTTCTTTCTTAATGAATGGATATTTGAAACTTTGATCCTTCTTCATGATGAATGGAGCTTTGAAACTTTGACCCTTCTTGACTGACTAAAACACACTTGTACATCACCGAGCTATGTGTCTGAAGTTGTTGCACTTGTAGCATACTATGGTCCCTTCATCAAATCTTGATAGAGGAACAAAAGATTTGTACCTTTTACTTGACTCTACTTGACTTTCCTTCTCCTTATTTATGAAACTATTAACTCTTTTTCTACATTCTAATTTCTTATGACCATATCCATTACAATAAAAATAATATCCATAAAAATAAGACCTGTCTGTATATCTCTCACCTGATTGCCTTTTGTAGCTTTGTTCCCTCCAACCTTCTCTATTTGAAATGTCCTTTGTATTCTTCACTTCTCCCATTTTTATTTCTCTTTTTTAAGAGTTTCAGCATATCTCTTTTTATTTTCAAATCTAATCCCTATCTTATTTTAATTTACTTTTTGAATTTCCAATATCTTATTCAACATGTTAGTGTCATCCTTAAATTTTGAATCACTAACTACTTTATCATTGACTACTTTCTCAATATCTTCTTTTAAAGAGGCAATTTCAATAACATACCTTTCACATTCTTTTCCTGCTATTTCCAACTGTGATGTTAGATCTTATTCATTATTCTTGGCTTCTTTCGAGTGTGCTATTAGATCATCAATAATTTCCTTTGACTCCTTTTCATTTTTCTCAATCTAACGCATCAATCTTCGATTCTTCTTCTCAATAGCTTCTAACTCTTCTAAGGCACAAATGAGTTCTCCTTCCATATTCACTTTAGCTTCCTCCTCTTCTTCTTCTTGATCATATTCATGTATGGCCATGAATAGAATCTCATCTTCTTCTAAATCACTGACTCCACTATCTATGACTGAGCTAGGATTCTTAGAATACAGGATCTTCTTCTCGAATTCCTTCTTATATTTTCTTTTAAAATTATTCTTGTATGTATAATTTTATTCTTCATCATCATTACCCTTATTTGGGCATTTGGCTAAAAAATTTCTAATCTTTCCATAATTAAAACATTTAAAAGGTAATTTTCTTTGATATTTACCTATTCCCCTTTTTGGCATGCAAATGAAAAGTGCTCCATTATCATCTTCATCATCATTGGAACTATCACTTGATTATTGAATCTTAGCTTTCTCTTTCTTTGATGTCTTGAAGGTTACTTCTCTCTTTGATGGTTTATCTTGTTTAGTCCGCATCTCATATTCCATGAGAATACCATGAAGCTTATCCATCTTTAGCTTAGCTAAATTCTTCATATCCTCAATTTCTAAAACCTTTGCATCATATCTCATTGGTAGAGATCTCAAACCTTTTATACCATCATTGACTCTTCGAACATTTCTCCAAGACCTTGAATCTGATTTACTATTTGATCAACTCACAAGAGGTAACTTGTTATATCTTTTTCTTCTTCCATCTTCATATTTTCAAACTATCTTCTAGAATTTTGAAGCTTAGTTTGTTAAACTTTTCCATCACCTTTGTAAATATTCTCAAGTTTTACCCAAGTTTCATGAGTATATTTACATTTCATAACTTTAACAAATTCAGATTCACATAAACCACATAAAATAACATTTAAAGCTTTAGTATTACATTCACTTGCCTTATTTTCTACTAGAGTAATTACAAGTTTTTATGGCTCTTCATATTCCTCCACCACTGCTTGCCATATGTCAAATCCAAGGGCAATAAAATAAACATTCATTCTCATGATCCAAAAAGCATAATTCATCCCATCAAATAAAGGTGCCTTATTTATAGAAAATCCTTCATATGATCTAGCCATCGTGATTCCCGATCTACCTTCAACCTGTAACAATTTTCAAAAGGAACGTGCTTTGATACCAATTGTTAAGCATAGGATATACTAAGAGGGTGGGGGGGGGTGAATCAGTATATCATATATCTTATAAAACTTTTGGTTAATCAAATTCCACTTAATCAAACATTCAAGATATGCAATAAAACTAAAACAATAAACACACCACAAGATAGAGAGAGACACCAGATATAACATGGAAACCTAATGTGGGAAAAACCATGAAGAAAAATCTCAAGTATATGAATGAGCACCAACTAAAAAAATATTCACAATCACCAACATGCAAGAACACCAACCCATTTGTTGAGCATCAACATAGTAACTATTCATGAGCACCAACCCCTTTGTTGAGTACCAACATAGCAACAATTCATGAGCACCAACCCACAAGAGAACCAACCCCTTTTTTGAGAATCAACACAACAAAAATTCATGAACACCAACCCACAGGAGCACTAACCCCTTTACTGAGCACCAACATAGCAACAATTCGTGAGCACCAACCCATAGGAGCACCAACCCCTTTATGTATACCACACACTTATCTCTCAATGTTGCTATCTCAATAAATGATAGTTCATTACAACATCTCTTTCCTCTCTCACCTTTTCTCTTCTAAGCTATATATAACAAATACAAATCATGTTCATCTCTCACAATGCTCTTCTAAGCTAGATATTATAATATCAAATCAAACTCTATCTTCCACATTACAAATGGCTTCTCAAGCCTTTATTTATAGCATTCCAAATGACCTTTGGCCTTCCCCCTTTGTGACCCTTCAATCCTCATAGAAAATGGTGCCAAAATTCTATGACCCTTCATATCCTTGCCTTTGAAAAGTCATGTGGTGACCCTTCATAATCAAAAATGTCCTTCCCTCTTTTGTCTTTACCTTGGTGACTTTTCATATTCCTCATGAGAAATTATGCCCTTCCTCTTTTGTCTTCACTTGGTGACTCTTGGAATTCCCCAAGATGACTATTCATGGGAAAATGTGTCCCATTCTTCTTTTGTCTTTACCCCATGACTCTTTGACTTCCCCATGGGCCCTTCTTTTATCTTATATGCAACCAAAAATATATTCATTAATATTAAATAAATATTAACACACATTAGCCAAGATATATCTATTATAAACATTATTAAATGCAATGGGGCCTTTATCACTAATAATGTTAGACCTTTAACATCAATGACAATATTTCAAAAAAATTCTACCTCTACCTCTATCTTGTTGGGTTTTCTTCTTATTAAGCTTGTCCTATGCTTTTAAGGCCAATCTTCTAGAATTTTTGGACTAACAAGGCTCAATCCATCTTAAAAATTATATCTCAAACCAATGAGATACCTATCAACCTTATCAATATCATCCTCCATGTGACTTGATTTGATACTCAACTTATAGAACTCTTTAGTGTATTCTTTTACTCCTATTTCTTTTTATTTCAAGTTTTGAAGCTTCTTGTACAAATTTGTGATGTAGTTGTTGACCAAATTTGACCCTATGGGTCAAATTGGGACCCCTATAGGTATAAAATTTATCTTTAGGTGTTTTAATGGGTTAAATTTATGTCGTGATGTGTATTATAAGTATTTTGATGTGATTTCATGTTATAATAGCCTTGGTCATTAGTCACTTTTATCCTTATGTCTTTTAGAGTCATTTTGGGGGTCAATATAGAGAATTTAATGACTTATATAGCCTCCTTGGGAAACATGAAGGTTTAAAAGGGTGATGTCACATGCCATATATCCTATTATGCCTTAATCAATTATTTCAAACTAAAAATTGGTAGGTTATTTAGAAGAAAGAGTAGTTTTCTTGGAAAAAGTAGGAGTTTGGCAGTTATATGACCCATAAGGAAATGTGACATGTGGTAGAATGTTTTGAGATGACTCTTCAGCTTCAACAAACTCATTTTCATGCTTTACATACTATGGAAGTTCTAAATTTGAGAAAAAACTATTATGTTCCTTCTTTGCCCTTCTAAACACACAAAACCAATTAGTAGGTGTGTGCTTGGTACATCTAATAGGGGAGGTATCAATAAAAATGATCTTAGGGGTGTATTATACACTCAATCATATTCCATTTTATTTTTGTATAATAATGGTGGCCTGTACTTTATGAACCATTCTTAATAAGTTGGACTATCTAGTTTGCTTACAAATTTGTGAACCCTATAGGTTTTGCTCTTGTTTGGATGATTCCATACAATCCAACTATCTTAATTGACTTAAAGGGACATGGATATCTTCACACATTGTTATCCATTATTTTTTTAGTGTTTTAATGTGTTTGGATAAGCAAATCATCTCAAATTTGTAGATTGGTCTCATTTGAAGCTAACAGGTAGTTTTCCACCATTTGTAGGATCTTCATGATTTTATAGTGGGTTTAAAGGTTTAATATATGTTTATTTACATTTTTTAAATTTCATATTGGTCTCATTTACCTTTAAATCTCATTACCTAAGTAATTTTCCATGGTACTATAGTAATAAGCATCATATAGTCAGTTTGCTTCATGACTGTCATGCATAGTTAATTGAGGGAGCTGGGTTAAAGACCTTAACAAGTCCATAGATCCATAAATATGGTTTTGAGATATTTAATACATTCACATAGCATATAAAATTAGTTAAAATTCTTTCACATGGTAGAATAGGGACTGTCCCAGTCAACAGTGTCACCCACACAGTCTTCTGCCATTGATATGCACCTATAGGTGCTTGCAAAAAAGTTTAAAAATTAAAATGAAGTGTGAGAGATTATATCAATATTTAAAAAATATTTATGTTTAATTTTAATTCATTTATGTGATATTAACTAGTTATTGAGGCATATTCCTTAAGTACATTGCCCCAATTTTGCTTACTACTTAGATACAACTCAAATGCATGTAAAGAAGTCTCTCCTTGATGACATCATGGTGAGATGGGAGATTTGATAGGTTTTTAAATATTTTATAGTGATATGAGTGAATTTTAAAACTTTTTAAGGGCCTAAAATTTATCACAAGAACACATAACTTGCATACTATCTAAATTTTCACTAACCTCCTGTATATGAAATATGCACCTACAAGTGACTTAATAGGGAACAGAGGTACTTATATGGAGAATATTAGACAAGTAGTGAAGCTGAATTTTAAGATTAAATTATGTTGAAAATACTATATCATGTCTATTTGAAATGATATATATCTATGCAAGGTTAGAAATCTCTTCCAAAGGCAAGGACTATAAATTCAAGGCCCTAATTCCTAAAAGCACGAAATAGAGGTCTAGGCCATTTGGTGAAAGTCATATAATAGATTTTTCAAATATCTTGGTGCATCCTAATGAATTTTTGTTTTATCTTATACATATTAAAAAATATAATAAAAAAATGGAATGTAGATGTCTTAAGGAGAATGGTTTTTGAGAAGTCCAAAGTTACTCTATCATGCACTAAATTCAAGCAGTGAAACCTATAGGTTTGAACCTCAAGGAGACTCTTCACCAAGGTTGGTACTAGAGTATGACACCATGATTTAATGGTTTAAAATATTTTAAATGATTAATAATGACCTAAATTACAATTTAATAGAATGATATACTATGCTTTATCTCCCATGACTACCTACATGTGTCCCATCATTCAAAATACTCACCTACAACCAAGCTTAGGAGAGAAATCACAGTCTTATAGGCCAAAAAAGGTAAGAAGACCTAAATCCATATTTTTAATAAGTGATTAATCATGGATAATGATTATATGAATTTAATATTCATTATGGGGATATTGATGACATTTCAAGACCTTATTTCCACATAAGGAGGTTGAGACAGTCTATACAAATGGCCTAAACTATCCACCTATAGCTAATTATAAAGTCTCGTAGTCAAAAACATAATATTAAACATGGAAACACCTATATTAGTCCATTTAAGATGATTCTAAATGACTCTATAGAGTCAAATGTGATTTTAAATCTCTCCCAAGAAGAATCTTCATATACAAGGTCTTCCTCATTCAAACATAGTTGACTGTGTATAACCGTAAAAAGATAGAGAGCAAAAGAGTTAAGACTCTTGATGTGGACATAACCCAAAGTGAATAAATGGGTATAAATAATTTTTAAATTATCATGAAATGTTTAATAAAGGTATTTAAGCATTGAATTCAAGCTAAACCATGCAGGGCATCTACAAGTATAGTGCCTTAAAGTAAACATAGTTAGTAGATGACACTAAACCTTGATTAAGTAAGGTGTATGGAGGGGTACATGAAAGGTTGAGGTGATTAATGAAGACTAAAATCCATTAATTATGATCATAATAGTATAATTACATCATCATTATGGGTATAGATTAGAGAAAGAGTTACATATTATAGTTCACAATCCTTATGGTTGAACCTTACACAATCTACGTTCACAGGGGTCTATTTTAGGTTTTGGGAGATTTGGAAGGTAAAATGAGGTGGAAAAGGTCTAAATATTTTTGTATAATGTCCTCACCACTTGGGTAATCTCATACATTATTTATTATATTTTGGTAAATAGGGTAAGTTCCCTCTTTTTGTCTCAGATAGAGGGCACTCCCTTGTGTATAAAACATGTATTCTTGGAGAATAATGTTGAAAAGTATGGAAAAAATATATATAGACATATCAAGAATGTGTATGAAGTTTAAAAATTTCAATACCAACATGATGAATCAATCACAAAAAGATGAAACTCAACAGGGTGGCTTAAACCCTCAAAGTCTCAAACATGCTTATTAGGTAGGGTTTAGGCCTAGTGCCCAAATAGGAAGTCACTTACACTTATAGCATTAGATATGTATTATAAAATATTAAAATTATGTTTATAGGGTAATTTTAGATGTGTAAAATCCTCTAAGTTTCATATCAATCATAAGGAATTCATTTTTAAGTTCAAAGATAACATTAGGCCTATGCAAATGGAATGAAAAGATTGATAAGATAACTTTGAGTACTTACATTTCCTTGGAAACTATGCATGGAGATCCAAGAAATTTGGATATGCTAAAAAAGATCCAAAACATTAATATTATGCAATTGTTTTGTAATTCTAATGTTGTATCTCTATGAACAAAGCTTAAGATCTTAAAGCACTCAAAACCCTTGCAAACCTTGGATAAGGACCCAATTGGGGAAAAAATGAAGGAGATGTATCCAAATAGACTAGAATTACCATGAAATTTATTTAACATTAAATATGACTCTCTCAATATACTCTCCATCCTTTAGGACTATATGAAATTGTATAGATGGAGTATAAAATAGGGTAATTTTGATAGTTTTGTGCATTGTGTAGGTTCTAGGAGATTTTCAGATATTAAATAAACTTTTTAAGGAGTATTGAGACTTAATATAACTCCCCATGTCCATTTAATTCTTTAAAAAACCTCCTAAGTGTTCCTATTAGAGCTCTAATCTTAGCTAGTTTGAGCTGGCATAGTGAGCATGATAGTGAGAAGGGTGAAAACTTCAAATGGAAGTATTTTTAAGGTATGCCTGATGCTTATAAGTCCATGGATGGTATTGAAACATTTTATTCACCCAATATTTATATATTTTCATGATAAATTTAATACATTTTGGAATCCAAGTGTGCAAGGTGTGGGAAAGAAGACTTTTTTTTACTATAGGCAGTGATAGCTACCTTCTAGAAGATTTTATATGATTAGGAATGCATCCAATGCATGGAGAAACATGTTTGAAACCCTACTTATTATAATCATTATACCTATAATTAGTCAATTTTGGGATGTTTTAATAGGGGTTAATGATGAAGGTAGTTTTTTTGTGTAGAATGAGAACTCCTACACCACATTTCATGAGTTATATAGTTTGGAAAGCCAATTGTCATTTTATCATGATTAGTTTCACATTATCTTATCATGCACATGTAAATCCTTTTCACATATTTATAAGTCTCCTTGTGACTTTTGGAATTATTTCTTATCTTCTCTCTCTCAATTTTTATAAGAACTAGCCATTTTGGCTTTAGTAAAATATGTTCCACCTAAGTATGGTGAAGCCTTGCTCATTTTCATACCATGTATTAATAAATATTACTAATTTTACCTCTTATATGAATATTCATAGTGTTTTCACTTTAATGATTAATCTTTATTAGTGATGACTATTGTTTCCTTAGCATTGTTTTCTCATTCTCTCACCTATTTGCAGCTTAAAATCTTCTTCTTGTAGGTCATATAAAGTGTTATATGAAGTTTCAAGGTTGAGCGAGTTAGTATATTCAAATAATGTCTTTTTAGGAATATTATAAGTTCCTTCTATCCTAGACATTCATCACAACCTCATAATGAAATACTAATGTGAGAATATTCAGATTAGAGAAGTGTATGCTTAGTTAGTCTCTTGGTCTCATGTGCAACATGCAATTGGTTGGTAGTCATTAATCAATTTTGTGTATCACCACCTTGAGGATAGTTTACTTTCAATTTTCTCTCTCTTTTACTTGCAAACATAGGGTACATCAAAGGAACTATCCCTATCTAAATATTCACCTCATTCTTAGGCTACCCATAGCCTAGAGGTGTTTCAATTGTGCCACTTGGATGAGGAGATTTGAAACATCTCCTCAAAGGGTGTAAATCTAACTGATAGTAGGGAATAAATTACCTTTAATCTTGAAAACCATACTATCCAAAGACCTAATCTTGTCTTTCCCTTTTTTTCCTCTCATCCTATATGCAATACCACCATAGGGATGCATGATCCTTTACCTTGGTCCTAGAAAACTTCACTTTTTATTCTTCTGGTACATAATCAAATTTTAAAAACTTGTCTAACTATCTTATATAATCAAGGATTTCTTCTCCATTGATTTTACTTTCATGCACTAAAAGCTCTAGTTTGAGCTTAGATACTTTCCCTTTCACTTCCTTCAACAACATTTCAAACCTCTATTCTTTATTTTCTCTCTCTTCTTCATCTTCTATCTCTAGTGCATGTGGTTCTTATTACTCTTAGTCAATCAAATAACCAGTGACTATTATTTTCCTTTATTTGAGCTCAATTTATGTGAGTCTTGCATCAAGGTTGACTCTAAGATTCCTGAAGTCTATTGCATCTCCCATTTGTATGGTTGTTTCCCTTTCACCTGTTGCATTTCTCCTAGTTGGCATATTATCTCCTCTTAAACAATTGACCAAAAAATTTCAAATTATATTCCTCTTATATAATCTCACCTCCTTAAGTCACTTTCAAGTTTCTTAACATGATTTGATAATAAAAATGATGCAAAGGTAAAGAAACAATTCCTTAATGTGTCAAGTCAATGGCAACGAACTTTAACTATCTACTTTCTTATAGCCTTTTTTGTAATATATTTATTTATATGGTCATAATAGGATGTTAAATAAGAAAAAAAACTAATTCTTGGATACCCTTTAATGAGTTCATTCACTCAAAGAAGTTCCTTGCTCAAATTGCACCCAAAAGTGCAGTCTCTAAATTCTATCTAGGTTTCTAAAAACCTATATCACACATAGTCCTCTCATTTCATGCATAGATGTACTAAACCAAGATATAAAATCCAAAATGTATTAGAGTAACTCAATACCCTAATAATCACCATTTTTTAGGAAATTTGGTTAGTGTAAATGTTCACAATGTCAGATTTAGTTTTGAAATCCTAATATAAGGTTTACCTTTGATTGTGTCAACCTGATAAGAGGAAGTTGAATGTTTAAAAACTCCAACAGAGTATAAAATTTATTTAAATATTGAATATTTTATTTTCAAAACCTTTACACACATTATACTCATAATTCCCTTCTTTGATACCTCTTCTCATCAATATTAACAATATTTTAGTCTACCTAAATATGATGATACAATCTTCTATAGGGTTTGAGTTGAGTACTTCACAAAATATGGTAAGAATAATTAAAGAAACAAAAAAATAACCTTATGAATAGTGTATAAGATATTACCAATATATATTATCAAACAAACAACCTTTCCATATTTTCTTTCCTAACTGATCTTGCACATACAATCTTCTTGAACACATAAAACATAGAAAATATGTTTGCAAATATGTGTGAATTAGAATCAGAATAATTTTTATAGGTTTTTGGAGATAATTAATTTTTACACTTTGAATTATTTTCCTCCAAAAGTATTTTACAACATTATATATCCTACAATTGCTCCAACATATTTTATATCCTTCCAAGAGCATTCAAGAAAATAACTAAAGTGTTAAAGAATACATTTAAGTAGACAAGTCTTGAACACATGTTCCAAAAATAAGTATCCTAAATATAGAGTCTCCTCATTGGTCTGATATAATAATTTCATAACTTTAAATCTCCTTCAAACACACTTTTATCACCTAAACTAGTCCTACGCAGTTCAAATTTTTTGAAAGTCCTTTTTAGTGGGAAAACCAAATTTGAATTTATGAGCACCTAGAGATAAACTAACAACTTGAAATGAAACCTAAAGGTGATAAAATAATCCTAATATCCCTTATATCACATTTAAAATGAAAATTAACTTCAAAAACCAAAATTTACTATAATTATCACCTAGGAGTGATGGTCTTGTATCACCTTCCCTTTCCATATTTTTGAAGTTTATTTTGAAATCATACCCACCTTAGTTAGAATCATCATCCTTCCATGCACTTTAAGTAGATTTAGGTTAACCCATATCCATTTAACCCATGGTAAACAATTTGTATCATTCATTATTCTTCCACCAATAGGTTGTTATAAAATTGAATACCCTATAACATGTGCCTTAGAGTGATTATGTTCACTAATCCTAAAATGTTAGAGGATACCTCATATTAATTTTTGTGGTCTTTATAAATCCAAATCAATAGATACATATCTATAATGTACTTCAATTTACATTGATAATATTAAGGGCATTTTTATTTATATAAACTTACAATTGACATCTAATACGAGGATGTTTTTTATGAATTTAGTGTATATATTTGAAGGGAATTAAACTCTAAATTATATTGAATTTAGTTCACTTTATTACATATCTATAATACACTTCACGTTTCATTGTGAATATTAAAGGTATATTTATTCTATAAACTTACAATTGGTTTTGAATTATTGAATACCATTTTTAGATGGAGATATCATTTTATTATCAAACTCTAATAAGAAAATATTGTAATTTTTTTATTTACATATATGGTCAATTAATAAATGCATTTCTATGCCCTTAACCTCTAGCATGTTTTGGGATATATGTGGCTGACTTGTGGCTTACATACATCTTTTATATTCTTGTTACATTTATTTATGTTCTTAGTTAGGTTGGCGTATGGAATAACCATGGCTATGTAGACTATATATAGGAGGTATTGGTTAGTATTTAATCATCATGTTAATTATTTTGATCTTAGTGTATTATTGTGGAGGTTGCCCCCTCAAAGTGGCTTTGCTATATTATCTAGTATTCTACTCTATTGTCAATTATTATTGTGTGATATCTCATATTTTATTATTTTGTGTGATATAAAATCATTCTATGTGAACATCTAAGTAATTTATTTATAAGTGGTATTGGAGCTTTGATTTGGGCATATTTCCTATGTTTTTGTTTTTTTGGATTTGGTGAGGCCTGACTTTTGTGAGGGGAAGGAGCAAAAACATAACTTGTAATCTGAGAAGAATTATTTTTTCCTATCAGTGTAGTATTGTTTGAAATGCTTTTTTGAAAAAAAATATTAAAAAAGTCTAGAAATGTTTTTTTTCTTGCATAATTATAGTCATTGGATTCATCTCAATGAGATGATCACAATGATATATTCCACTGGTACACTTTTTTGTGTTAAATTTTTTTACCCTAGTGCATAAAGGTAGTCATTAAATTCATCTTGGCAAGGAGATCATAATGATACCATCCATTGGTACACTTTTTTGGGGTAAAACCCCTCATATGATTTGTATATGGCTGGTCCTTCTACATGAGGATCAAAAGGGGGGAAAGAAACAACTAAGAATCCTATTTGTGACATGGGATCTAGAACTTTAGATCCATTGATTTATTAACTTTAGGTTGGCATAAAAGACTTGGTGTGGCATGATGAATTTTTTATAGTTAAAAATGATATTTCAAGGATACACAAAGAGATTAATGGGGTTCACAATAAATTGAACTAGATCACTACTTCATTGGCTACTCTTTCATCTCAGTTACAATCAAATAACCATCCAATTCATCATTTAAGTCTTCCTCCTCTCAACACTAGAAAATCCAATTTTGGTGTGAAACCAATGTTGCTCAAAGTGGACATGCATAATTTTTATGGTAAGGATATTCACACTTGGATTAACCAACTTGAGAATTTATTTGATCTACATCTAACTCCTAGTTCACAGAAGGTGATCATGGCATATCTATATCTAGAACTTGAGAAGTTCATTTAGTATCACTAATTGTGTGCTCAAAAGAAAAAGAATGGTGCTCCTATTACATGGTCTATTTTAAATGATGAGTTATTGTATCATTATCAAAATAATGTCTCGGATAACTACTTTAGCTATTCATCCAAACTATGACAAATGGGAACTATGAAGGATTATATTAATCAATTTTAGAATCTATCCTTACGGGTGGAAGACATCACTAAGGAAAATTTGATTGATCTATTTTGGTGATCTCAAAAATAGCATCCAATTATAGTTTTGAATATTTAACCTAGCATCTATATCAAAAGTTATCTCATGGGGATGTATGGTAGAGGTAAAATAGATGGTCAAATGGAAAACCTTCACTACTAGTCATGATCACACCTTTCTAGCACTATCATATCCTCAACCCAACAGACTAGCATCTTGGCAAATCAAGGATAAATGAGCCAAAGGGTTGTGTTATGGTTACAATATCAAAAGGAGAAAAGACCATTATTGTGCTGAAAAGATGTTATTTTACATCGAAGGTGCCAATGAGGATGACGATGATGAGACACTTGGCAAGGTTGAAAAAGGTCCTAAAGAGGAATCTGAAGACACTCAGCTTACTATTTCCTATCATGGCCTTTCAGGTATTAGTACTCTAAAAAATATGAAGGTGGTGGGTTTCTTAAAAAAATAGAAGGTCGCTATTTTGATTGATTTTGGGAGTACATATAACTTCATCAATAATAAGCTAGTTGCTCACTTGAACTATTTCATTTATTTCACTCTAGAATTTTAGTTCATGATTGTAGATGGTGGTACTATTAGCTTCTTAGGAAATTTCCATAGTATTAAGTTGGACATGGGAGACTACTTGTTGGATTCTCTTATATTTTCATTTATATGGGGGGAGTTAACATTGTTTTGGGAGTCCAGTGGCTCACCACTTTGGGCAATATTGAGATTAATTTCTAAGAATTATTCATGTATTTTTATTCTAAGGGAAGGACATTTGAGAGAAAAGGATTAAGGGATAAATCTCCATAAATTTTTAGCTCCCATCAAATGAAAAATATTATTTGAAAGGGTGCTAAAGGATTTATAGATCACTTGTTTTCCATATAAGTTCATCCAACTTAGCCATCTACACCACCTAATCTATAATAAGTGATTAATGATCATTCAATTATATTTGGTGACATGCCAAAAGGACTTCCACCTAGCTGCACACATGATCATGCTATCAAACTTATTCTTAGTAGTACAACACCCAAAATTTGGCCATATATGTATCCCTATACTCAAACAAGTGAAATTGAAAATATTGTATAGGAAATGTTGGATTAGGAATCATTCACCATAGCCAAAGTGAATATTCTTCACTAGTTGTCATGGTGAAAAATAAAGATGACACTTGGAGGATATGCCCTGACTATAAGGAACTCAATAAGTACACTATCAAATAAAGTTTCCTATTCCTATCATTGATGATTTTCTAGATGAATTAAATGGTTCTCTTTATTTTACCAAGTTAGATATGCATTCTGGGTATCATCAAATCTAGATCTATGATGAAGACATACCCAAAACTACTTATAGGACTCATGAGGGCCATTATGAGTTTTTGGTTATGCCTTTTGGGATAAAAAATGCACCATATACCTTTTAGATTTTGATGAATACTATTTTAGGCTATTTTTGAGGAAATGTTTTCTAGTATTTTTTTATGATATCCTCATTTATAGTAAAAATTGGGAAGATCATTTACACCATGTGAAACATGTACTCTAAATTTTGGAAAAAACATAAATTGTATGCCAAACCTTTCAAATGTACTTTTGGAGCTTGTGAGGTTGAGTATTTGGGTCATCTAGTTTCACATATAGGAGTAAAAGTTGATCCTAAAACAATCCAAGTAATGGTGGGCTGGTTGATTCCTAAGACACTCAAGAAACTAAGGGGATTTTTAGGGCTAACTGGTTACTATCATAGGTTTGTCAAAAATTATGGTAGCATTGTATCCCCACTCAAATATTTGTTAAATAAAGACTCTTTTTAGTGGATTGATACAACTACTAGGGTATTTAAACAATTGAAATTGGCAATATGCACCACTTCTTATTGGCTACTACTGATTTTTCCAATACTTTTATGGTTGAATGTGATGCATCTAAGTATGGTATGGGTGCTATAATCATGTAATAAAGTAGACCACTTGTATTTTAAATTCATAAATTAAAGGGTAAAAATTAGCACAAGCACATTTATGAGAAGGAAATGATGGCCATTTTGTATGCAGTCAGACAATAGAGGCCTTATTTGATGGTTCATCACTTTTAGTTAAATACTAATCATGATAGTCTCAAATATTTTTTGGAACAAAATTTATCATCTAAAGAACAATAAAAATGGTTAACTAAGATGTTAGGATGATCTTGAAATAATTTACAAGAAAGGCAAGGATAATGTAATGGTAGATGCACTATCTAGCAATGATGAATCAGTTAAGGCCTTGCTATATGTTATGACCATTATGTAGGCAAATTGGCTAGAAAAAACATGATCAAAATGGGACAATGATAGTGATACCCATGATTTGATTCATAATAATTCAAAAAGATGTAGGTGGATTTGAAATATTCACATGGAAGGGTGATTCATTATGGTATAAAGATAGATTATACCTATGTAATAATTCTCTTCTCAAACAAAAAATAATTCAGGAACTTCATGCAACTCCAATTGGGGATCATTCAAGATTTTTAAAAACCTATCATTGAATCAAGTAGGATTTTTTTATGAAGGAATCAAGGTGGATGTCTAGAAATATATGGTTTAATGTATGATATATCAATAAAATAAAGGATAAACCATCAAAACCCCAAGTCTTTTGTAGCCTTTATCCATCTTGAGCCAATATTAGGAAGATGTGTATATGGATTTCATTATAGGGTTACCAAGATCTGATGGTCAAAATGTTATCATGTTTGTGGTATATCATCTCATTAAGTATGCTCTTTTTTGTCTTTATCATAGCAATTTATTGTTATTATAGTATCTTCTACTTTTTTAAATATAGTTTAAAAATTGCATGGTACCCTTAAGATCACTGTCAGTGATTGAGATCCCATCTTCACTAGTAATTTTTAGATTGAGTTATTTGCATGTTTGGGTACCCAATTGACTCATAGTTCATCCTATCATCATAAATCTAATGGAAAAACTAAGGTAGTCAATAAATGTTTGGAAGGATATCTCCATTATTATTTTTTTGATAAATAGGATAAATGGGTTCATTGGTTTCCACTTGTTAAATGGTGGTATAATAATTATATTCATATTTCTTCCAAAATGTCTCATTTTTTGGCACTATATATATATATATATATATATATATATATATATATACCATCCATCACTTCAAACTTGAAGGTCCATCCCAAGGTTTTTGTAGTTGAAGAACATATTCACCATTAAGAGGTCCTTGTCAATTTTCATGACAATTTATCCATGGCCAAGAATCACATGAAATAGAAGACATATCAACATAAGAGTGAGAGGAAATTTGACATTGGTGATTGGGTTTTTTTTTTATTACAACCATATAAGTAGATGTCCTTGAATTAATATAAAAAGGATAAAAAAAATTTCCCCTAAGTATTATGGGCCTTATCATGTCTTGTAGAAAATTGGTAGTGTGGCCTACAAGTTAGACTTTCCTTCCTCCACTAGCATATATATTTCATGTATCATACCTTAATAATCCATTGAACATAAAGTGGATACCCAAACTAAGTTACCAAAATTAGATGAGGAAGGAAGAGTTATTTTTGATTTTGAGGTGATCCTTCAATTATTCACTAAGTATTTATGATCTCGAGTGATTAATGAGTATTTGATTAAATGAAAGAATCTGCCCTATGAAGATGCTACTTGGGAGGATGAATATTTTTAGCAGCAACATCTAGAGTTGACTCAATATTAAAGATAATGTTGTTTTGAAAGGGAGGGGCATTTTATACACTTAACCTTTGGTGTGTATTGGGATATGTGTGGCTAACTTGTGGATTACATACCTCTTTTATATTCTTATTATATTTATCTATGTTCTTAGTTAGGTAAACCTATGGAATAGCCATGGCTAAGTAGACTATATATATGAGGTATTGGTTAGTCTTTTATCATCATGTTAAGTATTCTACTCTTAGTTCATTGTTATGGAGGTTTCCCCCTCAAAGTGGCTTTGTTATATAATCCATTATTCTTCTCTGTTATCAATTATTGTTGTGTGATCTCTCATATTTGCTTATTCTATGTGATATAAAATCATTCTATGTGAATATATAAGTAATTTCATTACATGATTTCATTATCATTTTAGGTTTTATTATATATTTATAATTAATTTTATTTGAAATTGATAATTAGGGCCTATGTATTTATTGTATCTTATAACTAGTTTATAATTGCATCCTAATTAAAACAAGAATCATTAAGAGTGTATTTAAATTTTCTTGCAATTGTTTTAGAATTAAAAACCACTCACTGTTGTATAGTGATTGCCTCATCTTTATGAAATCATTTTAAGCACAAAAATTACCTAATAAAAAAATAAGCATAAAAATGTACAATGTATATATTTATATGGGAATAATGTATATCAATTTACAATTTATAAGTGCTAGTTTATATTTAAGTGAAAATGAACTTCAATGGCCTTTTTCACAACCCAATTAGTATTTCCATACAAATCTTATCATAATCTCTTGTTTCCACATGGTAACATACCATGAATTGTCATAGTATGATTTATACTATGATAATGCTTGTTACGAAGTCATTGTATAAATTTGAATGAAGTTAATATCTAAATTAAATTTAATTTAATTAATAATGTATACATAATTATAAATGAAGATAAAATTTTATTTATAAATTATACAAACAAATCTTGTATATTATTTATTTATATGTGTGGGGAATACATAAATGTGTTTAATCCACACAGACTAGTTTTAAGGTTGTATACATATATACAATGCATTATAGTAGGCATTGATAATTATGGAATATTTATTTATCTTATCTTAAAATTTGTTTATAATTAGTATATATTGTTTCTAAATTCATTTCTTTTTTTTTTTGGTGTTTTTTTAAGCCTTTTTAAGAGCTCCCCACTTTTTAAAAATGCATTCTATGTGATACCCATAAAACTACCAAAATAACATCCATTAATTTCAAATCTAAATAGGAATCACTAAAAATATAGTTCACTTATCTTATAATTATTGAAAAAATAGTGGTTGCTGATTTTAGATTACATAAAAACTTTATGAGATCTTTTAAATACTGCATGAATTATGAACTTTTGCAATATTTTTTATTTTTGAACTAAATTTTTTAAACTCCAAAATCCAATCATTTCACACACAAATATTTCTTCGTATTTAATGACTTTCTCAAAAATAAAACAAATTTGTGATCTCAATTAAAACTATAAGTTGCATACTTAAAAAAAATTAAACCAAAACTACATATTGAGTTCATCAAATCAGTTATATGATAGATTTAAAATAACAGTTTGATTGTTATAAAAATCCCATTAGCTGACTAGGTGAAATGGCATTGGTTAGGCACTGACTTAGTTATTTTAATTTATCAAATGTATGATAAATAAATTACCTTCCATACAGAAACTATGAGTTCCTTAAACCATTAATTTATCTAATCAGAGAATTGGGTTCCATAAATAACTAACAACTTCTAAGAACCATTAGTTTATATTCTCATCATCTCCCCTTGAATTAAATCCTTGTAGGTTTTGGACCTGCATGTCATATTTTAACACTCAATTATTATCAAGATAAAATCTTGAATATGAACACATATTTATCATTAGGTTCTTTACATAACTTTACTCATCTTATGTAGTGAACCTTAGTCTATTATGTTTTAACTTTCACATAGTTACACACTATAAAATATGAAATTGATAATGAAATTAGAATCTCAAATTTTAATATTGAAGCAATGATGTGAGGAACTTAATTATAAAATTGAACAATGACATATGAAATAGTGACATACCATCCATAAAATAATATGAAAATTCTTTCAAATAGATAATTAAATTGATTTTGAATAAATATAACATATTTATAAAATGCATTTAGGCATTCAGATATAATAAGTATGAAGTTATAGTTAATTTACTATTTAGAATTATAATATATATTTTCTCACAAGATTTTTAAAATTTATAACTTTTATGTCCAAAAATATTATGATTTGGATAATACAATTTATAGTATCATCATCTCCCTTTGACTTAATGATTTATAGTTCATGGGCCCACACATCATCTCTCTCTTTTTATATTTATTGTTTCTTGGAATGTAGTGTAATTTTAATCCTTGGTAAAAATTGTCCAATTATTTCTATTAGTATCAACATGCCCTTTGTGTTCTTGTATTTTGGCCTTTCATCTTACAAAGTTTTCTAGGGGTTGTTCCTCATCTAGGTACTAGGAATGGATGTAGTAAAAAAAAATTAGGAATATATAACATCCAAATCAATTAATTCTATAACTTATTTATTATTTTAACAAGGGTTTTATCCTTATTAAGTTCCCACCTAATATTTTTTAGGGAGATCACTTCCTATTTATTGGCGGAGTCAGGAAGCCATTCTCATCTTGTATTATAAGACAAAAAGGTTGAAATGAAGGTGTTTGTTTTATACATTTTTAAATCATCTATGAAATATATCAATCTTTTAATATAATAATATTTTATCTCATGTATGTATGCATGATGTCTAAAAGATGCAAAAAATCATTTTTAGAGCTAGATACTCATGCCTCATCATGAGGCCTACACTTTCCTCTTGAAAATCAAATTATTTCATCCTATCATCCCATTCTTGTTGATTATACAAAATTTAAATGTAATATATTATTTGAGCTTACCCGAAAAAAATATTAATAATGAAATTTTTGATGTGGACAAGGAGAAATAATAAAAATAATTCACATAGTGAATTTTGTAGTTGAGTATTGAGTGAATTTTACTATTGCACATTTCTCAATGCATAAGATTTGTTTATCCAAGCTTAAAATCCTTTTATCCCTACTACTTGTGGAAAAAAAAATTGAGTTTCACCATCTTATCCTCTTTTTTTGGACTTATAATAGATGTATGTTCTACATTTTATAACTTGTTAATTCTTTTTCTTGGATGTTTCCATTATTATATAGTTCAATCAATTGATTGTTAATTTTATAAGAAAAAAATAATAAAATAATCATATTAATATGTAAATAGGTGTATTTAATGTAAAATGTTATTCAATAATGCTATTGATCTAATATTAGTTACAAATAAATCACATTCTTTCTTACATACCTATGAATACATGGACACAACGTATTGAAATATGGGTAAAAACATATTTATTTTGAAAAGTTGTAGTTTCTTGTCACTCATACATCTCAAAATTTTATGTTTTCCCTATTTTTTACTTATATGATGATGTAATTCCATAATATTATACAACCTAGAATTATTATTTTACAACTCTATAATGATTCACCTTAATTTACCTGAATGTTATTATGATATTATTTGGATTCACATAATAAAAATTATATCTAGTCTCTTGTTATCATGTTCTATATAATTCCAAAACAAAATTATAATGATCCATTTAACATTGATTATTCAAATATGACCTAAAAACTTGTCCTCAATTACATTTAGAATCAATACAAAATTAATAATTAATCACAACATGAATTAAAAATAAAAAGGTAAGTATTATCAGATAATGAATTATGATACATATATTATGTACAAATAATTCATAACTAATAATTATGATTCAATAAAAATAATCATGCCATATCTAACCTAGTATAATATCATAATCTTGGTAATGTTTAAAATAACAGGAATAAGTGGTTTCCCACACCAATCAAGTTTTAAACTAGTTTTATTTCAATTCAATAAATCATAATAAGTGTGCTATTATGAAAGAGAAATATTAAGTTATTATTAATTATTCCACTAATTTTAAAACTAAATTTATAGATTAGTTAAATAGTTTAAACAAATAACAAGTATTCAATGAGCATGTGCCAAAAATTATATTTCAGATAATTTCATAGATTTCACCAAATTAGGTCAATACACATTTATTACCAATTCAACATATATTTCATATTGAGAATAAATTTCAATTTAATAATATATAAGTCCAATTTTTTATTAAAACATAATACTTATAATAAGTGAAACTCATATTTATAGTAGAAGTTTACAAAATTGGTTCATAACTACATTGTAGCTAGATTTTTGGAGGCAAATTTTCTATTTTCACTTTGAATTTTTTATATTATGTCAAGAAGTGGAATATAAAAATATTATAGGAGAGATAAATATAGGAAGGAGGGAGAGAAGTCTTGTGACTTGGCTAAGTCTTGTACCAAATATAGAGTGTATTATTAGCTTCCAGGTTTAAATCATATTTATTAAATAACTATTCTTTGATCATCTTCTAAAAATTATCTTTCATCTCAGTGATAGTGAGGAGTTTATTTTCTACTTCTTCCATCTATTCATCATGAATAAACCATATTTATAGTCTTATCTTTGATTTGATGTCATCACAAATTTTTATTAAATGGTGATAATACTAAAGATATTAATCTAATGTATTAGATTTAAATTTTAAACTTATCACCCAAACATGAGAATGATTTTCCTAAAATTTACATAAAATTTGTTTAGAAAGTAGTAGCTTCTGACTAGTTAGGGCCATTTCTTCCAAAACTCTAATTAGATTATCCCACATATTTTGATTTCTTTTCACTACATTAATTTCACCATTGACATTTTTATTCTTCACTTCCATAATAAAAAATGTTTTTTAATCTTATTTATTAAATTTTAGACTATCCACAATTAATATTTCAACATAATTTTATGTTATGCTTCCATAAATTTGAGACTTACTAATTTTTGTAATGGTTTTTTTATGAAAACTATAAAATAAGACTGATGGTTTGATTAAGGTGAGTGGAGTTACATCAAGAGGTTAAATTTTTACATCAATGATTGATTTAATATAGGGAGATAGAATATGAACCTATTATTCAAGTTGTTCTTTGGTTTTTTTCTCTTCCTTGGTCCTGTAAATTGACTTAGTAACAAACACTTGAAAACTATGGATATATCTTTCATTAGTTGATGAGCCTAGGTCCATTTGAGTTATAATGTATTTTATTTTAGTCAAGTTTTACTCATTATTATTTTCAATTGGTTTTATAATTATAACATATTTATTACTTAAGGAATAATATATCATAATCCTAAAACTAACTCTCGATTTCTTTGGTGAAGGGGATGTTTGTAATAAATTGGAGACTATATCAAAGCTAGGAACATCACCCTTAGAAACCTTATTTTTATTTTTACCAATTGACAGAGCTAATGATAGGGTGTAATGACTAAGGAAACAATAATATGTGTATCAATGCTACTAGTGGGTGAAATAAGAGGAGTTGATTGTTGAGGAGAAACATGCTTAAATCTAGAGACATTAGCAATAGTTTCGTTTAGAGGGGGGAAATGGATTTGAGGTGGAGAAGCAATAGGTAAAGTAGAAGGAGTAAATGAAGTAGAATGAGCATAATTATGAGGAGGAGTAAAATGAGGATGTGGATCATGATAAGAAGGATGATTTTCAGATTTCATAGGTGTATGAGATGTGCAATAAACATGTGCACTTGAGATATTGATCTAGGATGAGGTGATAGAATTATGGGTGGAGAAGTTGTAGGTGTAGTTGGAATCTAGATAGTATATTTATAGAATAAATATACTATTATGTAGGTTTATCTATTAAAGGTGAAGAATTAACATTTATGGAGGAAGTATCAATAATTAAATACACTAGAGAAGGTAGAAGCCTCTTGATTTACAATTTCTTCGTGGGTGTTATATCTTTACCAAAAGTATTCTTTGAAACTTGATTTTTGTTGGGATATTCTCCATCACCTCCATAAATTGGTCTTGGAATCCATATTATATACATAATAGATTAAGGATATGGTAAAGAGATAGTCACCTTTTTATTTTTCACGGAAGCTTCTTCTTTTGTTTAACTTCTTCTTTTTGTGTGCTCAACTAACTTATTTGTAAACCAAGCATTGAATATTTTCAAGAATAATCTTGTCTACTCCTCCAAGTCGGATAGCTCTTTATTAAACCAATATATTAGTGGTAGATGGATAACTTAGATTTTATTTTCAGAAGTATGGTCAATCAAATCATTGCCATCATCTACAATTCCCTAAATGACCCATTCGAGTCTATAGGAATTTAGTTGGCCTAAATTCATTAACATCCAATCTAATTTCCTCACTTCAAAAGCATTCTTATAATATTACCATTAATATTCAATTTAAAAAATATGATGGTAGTTTATTCCCAGTTATAATTTGGCCTATGCATAACTTTTGCTATCAAAATCATATCTCTTAGACATGTGGAAATGCATTTTAATTATAACTAAATTTATTTCAATATTATGATCATAGAATGAATTATTTTAGATGTTATTAGTGAAAATAATTAGAAAAGGGATTATAAATATTTTTTTCTCTTTACACTTTATGTCGACTTCTCCAAATTATTGACACCATTCAATTAGAACCACATTGTCATTGGAAAATTAATGTAATTTATATGAAAAACCATTAAAGCCAACAATTATGATATATGTGAACATTATAGATTGAAAGAAATAACTACCATATTTTAGACCAGAGATGTATCTTTGGTGGATATCCTCATTGCAATACATCCCTCCATTTTCCTTACTCTTAGCATAGTGAAGGCATCATTCACTCTCGTAAAATTCCTATTGCTTTCTTCCATTACCAATTGAGGTTAATATTAATAAATTGAATTTGTGTTGGTATATAATCCTTTGTATTTGAGTCTATGCCATGGTATTTTCATGGATAAAATGGTGTTAAACAAATAATAAGTCATATAGAAGCATTGGGAAGACTCCAAATTGACCAATTATTCCTAAAGATTGTAGCTGATGATCTCGACCCAATCTATAAAATGTGTTCCATCATAAAGGATATTTATGAATAAAAACATGTAGGTGTGTAATGTGATAATTTATTCATGCCCCATCACTCTATTCAATAATTTTATTATGTATGACAAGTCATTGACAAAGTTTAATTTATGTAATTTTTTTGGCACCTTGGATGGTCCTTTCTTCTTGTCTTTTATCCACGATTTGGATAAGACCATTTTTAATGCATCCATGTTTTATTTCAAAATAAATTTCCCTATTTTATTTGGTCATTTAAATTCAATCTTCTATTACCATAAGTATAAAGATAACATTCACCAATTGATAGTCTAGATTTACAACTATTTCATTATCAACCAAATTCACTTCTCTAGTCTCCTATTCATAATATTTGACATATGTAATCACTAAATATATGAAATGAATGGAGGTTAATAAACCAAAAATGTGATAAATTAAACTCCTAAAGAGTCTTAAAATGACTTGAATTCTATTTTTAGCTTGTATCCTACCATAAAAATTAATAATATTGACATGGCCTAGTCTTGAATCACAAATTTATTGAAAAATAGTTTACAATAAAGATAATTGATCATACCATTGATATTGATATTTCATTTTACTAGCTATATTAATATGATAGGATATTATTATGATAATCTCAAGGTAGATTTTGTATACGAGGTTACATGGAAATGGTGTTTTCATGGGTGTCACAACTGACTAATGGTGTTTTTAAATATAAGGGCTTTGGATAATGAAAAATTTAGTATTTTTCAAGTAAAAAGAGAAGTTTGTAGATTGTTAATTTTCATAATGAAGTTACTCGTGTTTTATTGCATGTTCACTAGCTCCAAATATACAATATATAGAGGGAATTGATAAGAAATAAGTATATAACTTTATATTTTCTTGAATCTCATATATTTAAGGCAGAATTACCTATTTTAAAAATCTTGAAGGGTTAATAAAAACATAGAAGATGATTTGGTGAAACTATGGATATTGAAAAGATTTTGGTGTGGAGTAAGAGTTGTCCAAATTTTTGATGAAAATGGAAACCATCTTGGCCACAAGTTATCATACATTTAGGGGTTTTATGTATATATTTGGATTCCATCAAGTTGTACTAGGCTTGACAGAACATTTAAAATTTAATTTGAACATTTAAACACCTTACTAATTTGTATTAGAGAATCAAAAAATAGTATTTGGGAATTGATTTAGTTCCTAGTAACGTCCCATCACCCTGATATGGAAAACTAGTGTCAGTCAAGTACTGACTTGGTTTTTAACATTATTGTAAATGTCTGATTGATTAGTTGCATGCCATCAAGAACTAAAAAGTTCATAAAAAATATGATTTATCTAATTTTAATACTAATTAATATTAGTAAATTATGAGTTCCACGCTTTATTATTTTATCTAATCAACATTTGACACCAATCCTATAACTAACTTGGAATTACCCTTGGTCAAGAATTGGCTTGGTAAATGGAATAAACGGACACATAGGAAAATATTCAAATTGGAGGTTGAAGATGAAATTTTAGGATTAAAATTTATAGTAAAAATGATTTTTTTCCACATGGTTTAATTAATGGGAAAAAATGTGAATAGATGAGGGATTCAATTTATTTTTATCAGGAACCTAAGTTTTGAGACCTAAAAACAACTTTTTACACTAAGTGTTTGTAATGAAAATTGATTGCATTAAATTGGTACTTGAGTTTTTTTAGAAAAAATATATAATATCATAATATATTTATTATATTTACTATACTTTATAAATATTACATATATTAATATAATATTAAATTAACCAGTTTCAAAATTTGGCCCTCTTCACATGTCTTTAGTGGTAAAGTTTGATTCATGGAGAAATTTGGCAAGGAATATTTAAAGGTTTGATTTATTTTTTATTTTTTAATACATGAAAAAATAGTTAAACTAGAAATAAAAGTCTAAAAATAAGAGAAAAACATTTGTAAAATTCTATATTAACACCCTTTAAAATAATATTCAAATAATTTTGGATGCTAAACTTTATAATTGTTAGAAAAATAAGTTAAATCAAACACTTTGATTGAATACTAATGTAAAATATTATATAATATGTGGATATTAAATGAAATAAATCACTAGATTACATTTATATTAATTTAATTTATAGATTACATTTATCTCACAATGTTTATTTTTTGTAATATAATATTGATGTCTCTTGCATTTGGAGAGGATAAACATGTGTATTTATTTTCAGAAGGCACCAAAGTTGTAGAGGGTAGAGTGTATCCAAGCATGAAGATAATACATTTTAGAGGTGTAATAAAAGGATTTTTTGTCATTAGTGTTAACATGGTATTTGATAGAAAATAATGATTACCCTTTTCAGTTCATTAATTTGAAACTTTTGCAGTTGTCAAGAATAAGGTATACTAAATTCCTTAGGAAGAGAGGGAATTTTTAAAATCACACATATTCATAAATTCCACTAATTCATAGTGACATCATATATATGGACTCAAAGTATGATAGTGATATTATTGACTTAGAGGGAGATTACAATGTTTTTTATTAAGGTTAAAGGTATGGATTTTTAAACTAGGGTCCCTAAACCCTAGAAAGAGTACAAGTAAAAAGAGGAAAAAAGGACTGACTAAGTCCCCAAAGGAAATAAATAAAATATTCACAATAATAGCTAAAATACTACCAAAATATATTCCTTAAGTAGCATAAGAAACACCATAAAAATAACTAGAAAAGAACAAAAACTCTTATACATATCCAAGCTTCCTACAACACCCTCTTATCAAAATTTTATGCATTTTAGGTTTGAGTCAATCTAAATAAGTAAATTTTCCTTATCTATGTATTTAAATCATTAAATTAATTAAATGTGTTTTTAATTGCCCTTAGAATAGGTTACCATATCAAAAAATTTCTCCATGTGTGCTCTTAGATTCTTCACATTCTAAATTCCTTCATACATGGTTGTCTTACTTCAATTAACCAAAAAATGATATTGTTTTTAAGTTTTTCATTTTCCCATTCTATGGCACTAACCTTAACTCTAAGCCATTGAATTTTCATGTTTTGATCATTATCAAATTCTTTATATATCAATCTATCATTATCCTCTTGAATCATTTTCAATTTTCCTTTGATTTCAGATAATTTCCTCATAAACCACCTCATTATCAAATTTTGTAATTCTAGTTATTCTTCAATTTTGTCAGTACTTTTCTTACCTTTAATAGAGTCAACCATGGCATTAAAATATTTGGATCATGAGATTGGGTACTTGGTTCTTACACCTAATTCTTATTACATCCATCCATCATTTTATTCTTGCCTTTGTTAGTTTTATTTCTTGTAAAATTATTTTTCTCCCTTTTAGACCCCTTATATGTATTGATATGTTCTTTACCTTCAGTTACATCCTCAACCATGATAGATTTCCCAACTGAAATCCCTATTTTTCTATTGCCCTCAACCTTATAGATAGAAGTAAGAGGATCCTTAGTAACACTTCTTAGTTGGGTCTTAATTCCTAAGACTTGATATTTTGGAGGTATATTGGTGGTATTCTCTTCTTTATCCTTTGAAGTATTACTTCTTGGATATTTAATCCAAATGTTCTACACTTTCCTAACTTCATATTTACTTTTATGGGGTTTTGTAAGTCCACAGATAATTTTATTAATCCCTTTAAAATATTTATGGATGAGTAAAATTAATCCTTCATGCCTAATAACTATGTATTTACCATTTTTAACATTTTATATAGAGGCTTCCATAGAAAGCATAATTTATAATGGTAAAATCAAGGGTACAACATGCCTAAAGTAACTCAGAAATATGAATAGAGATAAATGAACAAAATTAAACCTACCTCAAAGTTATATATTGCATGATATGAAAAGCCACATATCCATATTTTCTTAGCAAGGATTTATGATCAAATTCATTATACAACACCTCCAAAATTTCTCCTTCTATCAAAAATCTATTTTTTTCTTTACAATATCTACCAATTTTATAAACTTTTTTCACCTCCATATCTATTCTATTGATGTGAGAGATAAATTATTCATAGATATCAATCAATACTCCATTTATAGTCAAAATGTTATTTTCCCATGATTCAAAAAATAAGGTCAAGACATGTTTTTCATGACCTTCTATTCTCTACATAAAATTTTCTATTTCCCCTATTTAGAGGATATCCCAAAAATTTCCATTATTTTTCACCTACTTGAGCATCTTAGGTTATGTTCTCTTAGAAATCTCCATGAAGAACAAGATGATATGAGTGTATCTCTTAGACCTAAAATAAGGGGTTTCTAACATCCCCAAATTTAAAATGATAGTTCACCTTGACTATCTCATGTTAGCCCACTCAAAGTTGTTATTGATGTGATTCCAATTTTGAAAAGTCTTAAATGAACATTATCTTCTTCCAATCAACTCTATAAACTTCTCTCTAGGTACATTGAAGAGGAAAAGTGAGATAAGATTAAAAAGGAACATAATAAGCAAAGACACTTAACCATAAATTTCCAATGAACTTTATTTCTATAAGTGGAAAATCACCCCACATGATGAACCATTTTTAGTATTAAATAATAACTTCCTCATCAATCCTCTATTAAATATCTTGAGGTAATTCCTCTCTCATAATCCACCTAATAAAAATATAAGAGATAACTCCCCTATTGGTGAACATATCAAAAACCTTGTTTCCTTCACAATATATGTGTTGAATGACCACTTATTGTTTAAAATCTAAAATCTAAATAGACTCATCCACCACCTATTTAATATTCCAACTCACTATGTTTTTCTTGGAAAACAATTTATTATATTCATTGAGTCTCCTTCAATGATGAGATGTTGAACACCCAATTGTTTATCCAAATTTAACCTCCAAAGGGCAGAAATAGCTTCTACTAGTGGTTTATTTTAATCCCCATGTCACAAGTATAAGAAATAACAAACCTCTCTTGGTTCTCTCTTAAAATCCCTCCTCATCCTAAGGGTCCTATATTACCTTTGGACACTATATCAAAATTGATATTTAGACATCTAGTATGAAAAAGTTTCCATTTAGTCCTCTTTATTATTTCATCTCTAGGGTCAATGTTACCAATACATAAAGAATCAATTTGCCTAATTAAAGCTTTTTTTTCATAGATTTTAAAAAATTTGACTTTTCCATCAAACATAACATTAAAATTTTACACAATAGCCTAAAACATATTATTAGCTAAAGTCAAAATTTTGAACTTTTTATTCCTAAAAATTATTTTATTTATTTCACCCCAAATTCCCTAAATGACATGATGAAATGTGAGATTCTAGATTTTATTCAAAAGATCATTCTAAAAATGACACTCCTAAGACTACTAAGTCAAACACAAAACCAATAAAAACCTAAAGGACATTGAATTTTTTAAGGAAGAATCTCCAAACTTCATTAGCCAAAGGATAGTCAACTATAAGATGAAAAATTGTTTCATTATCATTTTCACACATAGGGAACCTATTAATCAATACGAAATGTCTTTTTCTTAAATTATCCATAGATAAGACTTTATTTTGAATAAGCACCCATAAAAAAAAGTTAACTTTGGGGCTTAGGTAATTGTCCCATAATCTATCTCAATTCACATCATTTCTTAGAATATTATCCTCCAAACTACACCTAAATTTAACTTGAAATTGACCATCAATAAATTCTTTCCAAACCAACCGATCTTTGTTGATGGTTTCCAGTAGATGATGGGTTCTCAACAAATTATTTAGGTTAGACAAAATTGTGTTTTTTTTCTTCATCTAAATTATCAATACTCCACTTTCTAGATTCTAGTACTTTCTATAATCTACCAATAATCTTAAACCTTATTGTTATATTTGTTTTAAATTTGATTTTGAATGTACTACCATGGCTATAATGAATTTAAAGGATGGTCTAAAATCCAAAAATATTTCCATAAATTAAAATGAATACAATTTCCTAGTTACTTAATATTTAAATGCCTAAACCTCAATTTTTTTATCTATGCAAAAAAAATTCCAAGCTACCAAATGGATTATATTTCCCTCTTCCATACCTATCCATAACAAGTTCTTTTGGATTTTATTAATACTATCTTATATGCTATTAAGTAGACTAAAAATAGAAATAAGATAGATCAGAAAACTCTAAAAAACACTTTTGATAAGTAATAGTTTTTTTACCTGAGATAAAAGCTTCCCTTTTCATCCAGCCAACTTTCTTTGGAATCTTTCCACCAAAGGATTACAATCTATAATTGGAAGGTTGATCCTAATGAAAGGAATGCCTAAATAAGAGGATGGAGTTTATTTGATTTGGTAGCCCAATATTTTATCAAGTCTGGTTTGCCTTCCCAAAGGCATATTGAAAAATAAAAGTGAACTCTTAACGAAATTTACCTTTTGATTTGAAGTTGGTTTATACACACCTAGAATTTGTTTTAAAACTTTTGCTTCCTTAATAGAAGCTTCTACCATAATAATAGTGTCATGAGAAAATTAATGATGAGATATCATATCCACATTCTTATCTAGTTTAAAACATTTTAGATATCCAATTGTCATATCATTTGAAATAAATTTGATCAAAGATTAAGACATAATGATGAATAGGAAAGGGGATAATGGATCCTCTTGTCTAAATCCTTTAACAATTTTGAAGAAACCTTGTGCCATACCATTTAAAAGAATAAAAAACATGTAAGTAGAGATAAAAGACCTTATAATTTGTTTGAACTTGTCTTGGAAACCAAATTGACTTGTGACTCTATCTAAGAAGCTCCAATATAATATATCATAAGCCTTAGCTATGCCTAATTTTATCACCATTCCATCACTTTGGGTTTTATCCATAAAGTGTACCGATTCATGGACAACAATGATCTCATCTTGGATTTGTCTACTAGGGACAAAACTATAAACCCAACATCCCCTTTTATTATTAAAGAAATGAGGACCCACTTTTTTTTATATTTTATACTTATATATTGAGCCTTTATTCTACATGTTTGTACAAATTCTTGAATGGATTGATCCTTAATATTTACACATAGAAGAATCCAGCATGGTATTATAAATTTTATTATGGAATAAATTTATTAATACCGTTCGAGAGATTTTTTGATTTATGTAGGTTTTATGGGACTTAGTTTATTTAGAGAAACTTATTTATGTCTTATTCATTGGGATTTTTATTAGGGAATTTTGTCTGATAGATTTTTGGTCTTCAAGTTTTTATTTAGAATTTATTTATATAAGACTCATTCGACATTTTTTCATCAATATTTTTCTATGTATTGGTTTTATTCAAAAGAATTATATTCAGGATTTGGTTTTTAGACATTTTATTTGGGCCTTATTCTCAGGACTTTTTGGTCTTCAAAATTTTTGTTCCAAATAGATTTGGTCTTTAGAAATTTAAGTTCGAATACATTTGGTCTTTGGAGTTTTTTTTATAGTGGACATTTTGTTCGAATAATTTTTCTGAATGACTTGTATTTTTATTGAGAAATTGGTCTTCAAACATTTTGTTTAGAACATTTGTTATAAATAGTTTTGCTCTTTGGGTTTTTTATATTGGACAAATTATCTGAAATATTCATCATCAGATTTTGTGAATCAAATATTTTTCTCTTTATAATTTTTATTGAAGCATTTTATTCAGACATTTTTTCCAATAGATTTTAGTCTTTAGGGTTTTTTTAGGCTTTGTGTTTGGAAGATTTGTTCAGATATTTTGTAGGCTTGGTCCCAACACAAAATATTATTCTTGATTCTCATGTATTGAAAACCCTCTATATTTAGCCAATAAATTAAAATATTTCCTAAATACTTGCAAATGCTACATGCCAATTAAACTAACAAGAGATTTGAACTATGCAAAAAAGATGAACATTGGGCATTTATAATGCATGAACTAGAATTCAATGCCAAATATATATACATGACATGCAACCATTGAGGTATTAATTGCTTACAAATGAACGTAAAATGCAAATACTATCCTATGTAAAAGAATCCCTAACTACCTGTGAGATTATTGAATGTAAATAAGAAACTAGTGGAAAGGAGAATTATTCATAGAGAATGTAGACAAAATTCAAGAAATGTATATAATTACAATGGCATTTTCATCTAAGGCATTTAGGGGAGAACTTCTGCCATCACCATTTTCTATCAAAGACTCAATAGAATTTATAGATATAGTTTATGATGCCACCTTTTTTATAATAGGTATGCCAACTACTTTATATTATGGGATGTTGTTGATTTTGCTGATGTATTTTCACTAGATGGAAATATGTCTCCCATGAAGTGACTATTAATTACAAACTTTTTTTCACTTAAGGGATAAGGACTACATTTAGCTACGACCAACCCTAAGGTGATTCCCTACATCAACCTCCTATGAGACTTATTATTCATAGGGAAGATTATGTAGGACACTTTTCTTTACCATATGGGCCACCAAACCATCATGGAATACATCTCTAGAGTGGATTATTAGATGTATTTGTCATTTCCAATTTTAGATGCATATTTTGACAAATATAAGTTGGTTTTTAAGAACTAGGAAAATTCAATGGAAAAAGTGTTGACATCATGGCTTCTCCCTAAAAAAACCATGACATACAAATGTAAGAATCCCACCCCTATAAAAAAATTTAGGATGGGAGGGTGGATTGGCATGACACTACTTAACAACTTTTATGGCATGCCCAACATTCATTTCCTCAATTCGTACTAGGTACCATTGTTACATATGATTATGACTAGTGATTTAACATTTTCTTTGGGTGAAATTATAATCTACCAATTGAGTCAATAGGTCATATGTAAGAATAAGTAGTCCAGTTTGGTGGGATACTTCTATATGTTGTCTTATTTTTTTGATGTTATAATCGACATAGTGTATAAATTCCTTGGTGAAATTTGGATCCTGACCACTGACTATTTCAAGAATCATATGTGTGATTAATTTTTTTTTGACACATTTATGAATATATTAATAACATGGTTAGGATTTTTGAGTATCTTTATCCTCAAGTCTAGAAATCAATCCATGAGTCTCCAATGCCTATAGTTGGAGAAATTATACTGAAAACACTATCTAGAAGATTTGATTATTTTTTTAATCCTAATTACATATTAATCATGATCACTAAACACAAATTTCATCCCATAAATGTCCCAAAATATATACCTAACAAATTGGTAGAGAAAAAAATCTTTCCAGCTCTGGTGGAGTATTGAGGATGACTAAACCAAAAATAAGTAGATTACATTCTATGAGAACCATATGGTCATTAGCCAGATGTGATATACATAGAGAAAGCACTTTGGAGACATGGGTAGCAAAAGAAAGAGTTATCACATATCTATAATACCATATAAGGATTGGGATCATCATGGCACCATAAAAAGACACATTTAAGGCCTTAGTGTTAGCTGCCAACATGTCCATTATGACTATGAATTTTTATTCATGAATGAACATAATTATAATGATGTCTTGGAAAGGGTAAGAGTTACTGATTTAGAAGAGGATAATTTAAGGGTGATTCAATAGGAACCTTCAATAATAATAAAATAATTACATAGTAGATTACCATTCTTTGCAAGATGGACATCAATAAATTTTTAGAACAACGAACTCATAGACCAATCCAAAGAACAAAGAGATCCTTCACAATAACTTCCTTTCAAGTTAATAGTTATCAATAAGGAAGTAGGGGTTAGTGAAACTGATCCTAGGGGATCTATAAAATATCCCATTAATATATAATCCTTTAATGAAGAGGAATGAATACAAGAGCACCCAATTACAAGTATAATAAAAACTCTTATAGCTACCCCCAAATATAATAATTTGCATCATCAAGGGTAGCCACATAAGAAGTCACATTTTTTCTCCTTATAACCTATGACCACTATTTGATATAAGAGGAAGCCTAAGAATCCCACCATAGGCAATCCAAGAATTGAGCAATCTCATAACCTACTTGTAATGCCTCAAAAAGTAGTGTTGGAGGACCAAGAATAATATCTTGATGAAGAAGAAAAATTAAAGAGAGCCAAGGAACTTAGCCTCATAGTTGACAAAGGGAAAGGACCAACTATTAAGGATGCAAAAGGAAAAAAGGCTTTGCCTTTGACTACCACTTCCCTACTTTATTCCTCTATTCCTATGTTTTATTTTGTACCAATTTCATCTATGTTAAAAACTCCTAAGGTGAAAATTATCAATTATACCCCTAATGATCCATTAAAATCCTCCTATTTATTTCATATCCCTCTAATCTCTCCAAGAGTTTTGAATGAATCTTCCATTGTTACTTCATCTTCCACCACCTTTGATCCATATTCCACCCCCATGTCATCCACACCATCATGTCCTCTACCAGTATTCCTATTGGCACTACCATAGTTAGATTATTGAAGAGGAAAAGGGCATCCAAGAAGATTGAAACAATCATAGCCACTTCCAAGATCTATGTCTCATCCACCCAAATCACTCTACCCATGTCATCAACCACATCATCATAGGAAAACATTATCACTAGCTCAATAAAGGTAAATAAGGAAACAAAGAAGCAAGTTATAAAAAACCATCTACTCCCCCAATATGGAGGTTTGGATTGGTCCAAGATCATTTGTCCTTCCCTATCTGACATGATCCTCAAGGTAGAAAATAAATAATAACTAGCTAAGGATATTGAGGAAAAATTTGTTGTTAAAACCACAAAATAGATAGACCCTAACAAACTGATAATTTATCTAGGGACCATTGATTTAAAATATAAAACTACTCACATTCATATCTTCAAAATAGTATAGATCCAAACCATTACAACTTTGTTTGGCAAGCCATTTGGGAGTATCTAGAGGGTAAGAAAGAGAAAGTTGGAAGATGATGCTAGTAGGGAAATGAATATAGAAGAGAGGTAAGAAGTATTTTCCTTGTCCAAAAGATAGAATAGATAGGTGGTCCAATCCCCCTATAATTAAGATTTTAGTTCTTTGGAAAAATCACATAACGATGCCATGGTGGATATTCATGAAAGCTCAAAGGTAGCGAGGCAAAATTAGAGCAAATAAAAGAACAATAAAAGATGGCGCATATCTATGTAAGAATTGAATCTGAGTTCCAAGAGGTAGCATCAAAGTGATACAATTACTTATATGCATTATAATTTATGTGGGTTGAATTATCCCTCCATATTACCAATACTAAAAAATTATTTAATTCTTTGAAGTCAAATGAGAATAAGCTATAACTATTAATTATTTACATAATGAATAAGGCTTATAGCCACATTAATCTAATGACACCATTAGAAGCATTGAAGGCACTCAAAACATTGGTAATTAGAATATAAGAGGCTAGGGAGTGTTTAACAGTAGCTAGGACTTTTCTCCCTAAATATTAGGAGCAGGATACCCTCATTCTACAAATTTTAAATGACTTGAAATTATCAAAAGTAAATGATTCTATAATAAATTTGATCAGTAAGATGAAATTTGATAAAATTATTCAAGAGGATTTAGATAATTTTAAGTAAATTTTATAAGGACTACCATTATAAAACATTCAAACAAAATTAAGTTTTGCTAGGAAACATGTGACTAAAGTTGAGATCTTCAAAATCAGCTTCTAGATAATGAAAGTAGAGCATGAAAAGCTACTAGAATAGGTTGGAAAGGTGTAAATACAACCCCTTACCCCTTTGAACCTTGACATAATTACATATTAACATGATGTATCACATAAGTGTTATCTTGAGATAGAGGCAAAGAAGAAGCAGACTCAAGATGCCACTTCTAGTTCTACATCAATGGCCACAACTACAACTCCAACTAAAGTTAATACATCCATGTAGATGTCAACATAGTCATAAAGGGCCAAGTATTTTTTCTTGTACATTGTATATTTTTGTATACTTAATATTTATAGTTTTATTATGATATGATAATATTTTAAAAGTTACTTGTAAACATGCACACATTGCATGATTTTATAAAGGCTAACTTGAACTATTAACAACTATAAGATAAATTTATATGGTTTTTAAACCATAGTTAGAACTTAAGTTCTAAGAATGCCATGTAATGTATTTTTCATGTACTTGGAGGATGAGGTGACCCCTTCCCCATGTCTATTTAAACACATGTAACCCATAACTTCAAAGGGTCAACCTATTTTCAATATATAGGAGTTGAAGCAATTTTGGTTTTTTAAATCATGTGTTTGTGTATCTTATTTCCAATGTTTATATAATTAGGATTATTTATTTTTTTTGTATTATTAAATATCTCTTAGTGGCAAAAGCTTGAAGGAGTTCTTTCTTGTTATAATTGATATGCTAGTCTTAGATGTGCAATAAATATTGAAGGATTAGTAAGTTACATTAATCATTTGTAATTAAGTTGATTGATTCATATTATTAAATGTGTAGAGGTTATTTCAATAGATATACTTTTGTGTGTATGTGAAATAGTTGTCTCAAATACCTCACTAGGACCAAGCCATAATTTCCTAATTAAGAGTGTGTAATACTTTCTCTAAAAGGAACAACCTTTGACTAAGGCCTATGAATTTCCTATATCAATATTATCCTATACTTCTTCACCATGTCTGACTATGTGTGTGAAATAGCTACTATAAACTAGCATAGCTTTTGAAATCACTTTTCCATTTAGAAACTAGCTAGAGAGGTGATTCCTAAAGTCACATAACCTTTTTTTTCTACTATACCCTTCCCTCCTTTTTGAATTTATTTTGAGACTTGACCACTCTATATTAGCAGCCATCCAACCAACATATCATCTAGATTTTAATTCCTTTTTAGAGACCACCCCTCTATCCACACACCTTATTAATGACTTGTAGAGCCTACCTGTTATTCCATCACCTAGTTGTGAAGACCACATACCTATAACTCATGCCCTAAAGTAGATTTGACCTCCATTGAAATCATAAAATGTTAGATTCTACCTTGTTATGATAACTTGTGTGAATAAAACATACATAAACATTTTCTTTTTATAACTATAATGAGGGCCCCAACCTCTAATAAAATAGGTTTATTTCTACACAGAGTTACACTGGAGTCACCCAAGAGAGAGACCAAATCTAGTTCTTAGGCTGGTCTTCTAATCTAACCATTTTCAAATCATAGGAGACTTAAAATTATAATAAATATCCATAATATACCCATGAAACCTTCTCCAGTAAGGAGAACATATAATGCTAATAATCCCATGAATCAACCACCTTGGTAATTTGTTCTACTATACCATTCCATGGGATGTACATAACCTACCTAGGAATCCTAAAAATTATCTATCATATTTATCTCCTTTAAGAGAAAGAACAACATAGGAACACATCAAATATTATAAAGCTTATTTAATATTAATGAATGTTACTAATGAGGATGTTTCATATAATATTTTCCTTTTTACACTAATAAATGTTTCTTATGATTGGTATTTGAATCTAATAGAAGATTCCATCACTTCTTGGAATGCATATCAAGTAGTTTTTATTGCACAATTTGGACAAGTCACCAACCCCATTTTGATATATCAAAACTTCACCAACATGAAGAGAGAGCCTAATGATCTAATCTATGATTTCAATCCATGTTTTCAAAAGATGTATACATGGTTAAGCCTAAGGTATAAACTAGAAGAAGCACTACCATTAGAGATGTACAAGAATGCTTTGGATCCAATGACTATGGTATTCCTAAGAATAATAGTTATTTTCACCAACTTGGAATTAACATACAAAGAGGCTATCAAAATTTATAGGCATCTCAATCCCCAGGTGACTGGCACACCCAATTTTAATAATGAGTTCTTAGCTTTAAATCTAGTCCCACATGTAAAGCAGAACATTATTACATTCAATCAAAACTAGTTATATTCATTGCCTCCTCTAACACAAAAAACACAAATGAATTAAAATTTATTGAAAAACCATGCATAAGGTAGTGGTTACCAATATAATCAATAATTGGCTATGTCTTCTACAACTATTCTTCGGGGAACTAAATCTACAAAGGTGGAGCTAGATGTTATTCAAAATATGGTTAAAAAGATAAATAATGACTTCCTCAACATGCAAAGAAAGATGGGAAATGCTAATGGCCCAAGTGGTAATCAAAATTTTGGATTCTAAAGGATAAATACTCCATTTATTAGGTTTAAAAACAACATAGAGTAGCCTATCAAGATTTTAGAGATCAACATGTTAGAGATAGCCCTACCCAATTTGTGTAGAAACCATAATACCTCTCAGCATGGTGAGCTAGATTGTGTTAAATTTTGTAAAGCATTTGAAATATTTCAAAGATAATTATCAATATAGGACCGAATGCATAATCCACTAGAATCCCACTAGGATCTTGTCCCTTTAAGCACTGCCATGTTATTTGAGGCTCACAAGTTTCCCTTTCCAAGTGAGGATGAAAACATACCAGAGGATAACACTAATGATATTCATGCTTTCTAGAAATTATAGAAAGGTAGTTATAATCTATGGAATAGGTATCCATTCAAAATTTATATTCCTCTAAATAACATAGCCATTCCATCCAATCCTAATGTTGACAACAATCTACCTCCCACAAAAGGGAATGATTAGCCTCAAAATAAGGATTAATGGAATAAAGTAGGATACAACATCATTGAAGACATGAATAAAATCAAAATAGATATTACTCTTCATGAATTAGATAAGATCACTAAATAGAAAGAGATTCTATGGAAGTATATCACAGGGAAGACCCCTATAGAAAGGACTAAAATATATATAGACAAACTAGAAGATGCTAACACCAATATCATATATAAAAGTAATACAAAATTTACACCCTTTATGCTAACTATCATAGCATTTAGTAAGAATATTCATAATTGTTTAGCTAATTATACAGCCTCAACAACTATTATTCCTACGTACAATATCAAAATATTGGTCTAACTCTAAGCCCTTTAAAGAGAATAGTTTCATAATTGAATAAAATGATTGTACTAATGGTTGGAGAATTAATTAATGTATGTATTCGAGTAGAATCTACACCATGAGTCTAGAAGACTATTGATATCCTTATAGTAGACATATTTGAGTGCTATGGATTATTATTGAGTAGGGACTAGTCTAAAACACTCAATGGATATCTCTCTATAGACTTTTCTCACCTTTGGATACCATGGAGAGGCATTACAAATCAAATCTAGATTGATAGGGAACCAAGGATGAAATATCCTATCACAGAGTATAATGTGAAGAATAAAGAGGTAAAGTATGAATCTCTTAGCCTTGGAATTTATAATTTTACTATGAAAAATCAAATATAAGAGCTAGAATCTGAAATCTCCAATCAACTATAGACTTTAAACTTTGATGGTGCTATATCCAAACAATCATCATGCGTAGGAATTGAATTGATTGATCCACAAAGGAAGAAGTTCTTGGCATAATATAGGTTATAGTTCCATTGCACCAATAATAGGGTTGAATATGAAGCTTTAACTTTTGGATTTTGATTTACACTCAAGAACAATATAAATTAGTTTCTAGTGTTTGGAGATTCAAATTTGGTAGTCAATCAAGTTAGAAACAAATAATAGTGCAAGTTATCTTATTTGAAAAGGTATAAACATAGAGCATGGGATCTGATTGAGAACTTTGAATCTTTCAACATAGTAGTAGTTCTTAGAGATCAAAATCAATCTATAGACTCAATATCTACTATTATTTCTAATTTATAGCCCCTCTAATAATCCAAGGTAAAGAGATTCTCTATTGAGCTAGTACCTTGTCCTTTTATTCCTAACAATGTGTAAAATTTCTAAGTTTTTGATGATGATCAGTAGATCATTTAATTTCCAATTAATTAAAGGAAATTAAAGGCCTAAATAATTGATGATAAGGAAGTTATCCATATCTACCAAGAATATTTAGATAAGGAAGGCATCCTCTAACTCAAAGAGAATTTTCTCCCAACTGGTTTGGTCTCTTTAGAAAGACCATTTGGAATAGATCCTTAAGCTTAGCAATTAAGACAACCTAAAGTTAATGATTCTAATTTCAAAATGGAAAATTTAGGAGATGAACATAACCCACACAACATTAATATTAGGCTTATTTTTACCCCAAAATAAAGATAATGAGTGAAGGATTTAATCACTTGATATAGAGATGTGATTACTTAAACATATGAAGACTTGAAGGTTTTATGACCCTAAGGTCACCACTGATATAATTAATCTAAAAATAGACCATAATAAATTTATATAGAGAAAAAACAACATTGAATCATATCCTGTAGTCTCTCATTCAAACAAAAGTCAAAAAGTTGTTAAGTGCAAGAATTGTCTTCCTAATCAGACATTCTACCTAGGTAGCCAATTTGCTCCCAGTCTGAAAGAAAAGTGGTTAGATTAGATTATGTGTTGATTTTAGAAACTTGAAAAAGGCTTATAAAAAGGATAATTATACCCTAACTTCCTTAGATTAGGTGATATAGATAGTTAATGGCACTGAAATGATATCCTTTTTGGATAGATTTTTAGGATATAATCAATTACTAGTATAATCAGAGGATAGAATGAAGATTGCATTTACTATGAAGTGGGGTACTTATGCATATAAAAGGATGCCTTATAGAATAAAAAGTGAAAGATACACCTTTTATTGAGGCATAGATCATACATTTTTAGGATTAATTAGTAAGTATATAATCATCTATATGGATGATCTTACCGTGTTCTCCAAGAATAGGAATGACCATATAGGCCATCTATATTCAATCCTCAAAATATGTAAAAGGTTTTGCATCTCACTAAACCCAAAGAATATTATATTTAGAGTAACTAAATTCAAGCTCTTAGGACACATCATTACCAAAGAAGGGATCATTATTGATCTAGATAGAATTTAGGGAATTTCAAAGATTGCACCACCAAATAACAATAAGGAGCTCAAGTCAGTATTTAGGAAGATTAATTTTGTAAGGGAGTTTATCTCAAGATTTGTAGAGATTTTTAATACCATAAATTCAATTCTCAAGCATGATGTTAAAATAGAATGGATAACTAAGGCCCAAAAGTCTTTTCAAGAGATTAAAGATGCAATATCTCAAGCCCCAATACTAATTAGTCTAGATTTTACAAAGGATTTTTATTTATACTCCTTTGCTTTAGAACATACAATTTATATTATAATAACATAGAAGAAGGATGAGAATAAGAATCGAACTAAATTAATGAGCACAAATATAGAAGATGGAAAACTTAGATACTCCATGATTGATAAATATATTTTTTCTCTTGTCAAAGTAGTGAAATTTTTTTGACACTATATCTTGAGGAATAAGACTATTTCCATTGTGACTAATCTTTCTGTCAAGCTCACCTTGTCACAAAATGAATTAGGGGAATGAAAAGGCAAATAAATGGTGAAGCTATAAGAAGTTGACATAGAAATCAAGTTTGCTAAGATTGTCAGGTTCAAAACATCATTCAAATCATGACTAAACCTAATCCACATATTACTATTGAAGAGGTATGTGAAGCCCAAGTATCTAAAGGAGAATGTTATACTAACATAATATAATATCTACTTATAGGTACTTATTCCATAGAACTCAACAAATAATGAATGAGATTTTTGAGGCTCAAAGATGCTCATTACATAATCAAGAAAGGAGTTCTCTATAGAAGAAACTATGAAGGCATCTATCTTAGGTATGTGTCTATAGGGAGGCTAAATAAATTTTGGAAAAATTGCATTAGAAGATAGGGAATGATCATCCATATATAAATAACACATCCCACAAGATCTTAAGATTGAGATAATACTAGTCAATAGTTTTTAAGGATGCTCATACTCATGTAAGAACATGCCATGAATGTTAAGCTTTAGCTAAAATATAATTACATGAAATAATGCCCACAACCTATTATTAAAGGAAGGGTATTTTCCTAATGGGGTTTAGAATTTATCAATGTCATTAACCCAAATTCCTCAACTGACCATAACTTTGTCTTCATTGCCATAGACTATTGTACTAGATGGATTGAGGCTCCAGCCATAAAAAAATTTAGAGCACAATATATGACTCACTTCTTTGAGGAGCACATCAAAAATAGATTTGGCACCCCTGTTTCTCTAGTTTTTGACAATGGGATAGCATTCATACTAATTGAATTCATCAAATGGGCTCATGACAACCAGATCACTATCAGGTCATATTCAAACCATTATCCTTAGGGAAATGGATTAGATGAATCAATGAATAAGACCCTGATAGATATAATTAAGAAATTATATGGGAATAATAGTAGGGACTAAAATAATGTACTAAAGTATACCCTTTGGGTAGATCAAATAATATATAGCTAGGCCCTTAAAGCTCCTCCCTATCTATTGGTGTATGGATGTAGGCTAGTATTCCCTATCATGTTGAAACTATCAACTTATCAATTCATCCAAGAATATATGGAACCAAATGAAAAAGTGGTATCTATACAACTAGACATAATATAAATAAAATATTCAAGGATTGAGGCCCTATAGAATTTCAGTAAACACCAAGATGTAGTCAAGAGATAAGTTGACAAAAGAGCAAAGGTCAAAGCATTTAGGATTTTAGATACAATGCTTCTTTGGGACAAGGACAATGAAAATAAAGAATAGCATGATAAATTTTCCCAATTATAGATTGGACCATATCAAATTTTAGAGATCTTGGGTAATAATTCATTCTATCTAGAAAACATACAAGGCAATGAACTCACATATCTAGTTAATAGATAGTTTTTGAAGCATTAATTCATGGTTATACCATCTACAAGTACCCCTGATTGATGAAAAACCATGGTAGAGGTAGGATTATGATAGTTTCCTTATTTATTAGGTTAGATTATTTATTTCTTAGGTTGGTTTCTTGCTTTCTTAGGTTAGTTTATTATTTTTTTAGTATAGTTTACCAGCTTTATTGAATAATTATTTTTGTTTCCTAAGACAATCAGAATTGTTTTATTTTGATATAGCTGAAGCTAAAATTTAACTAGTTGATCCCCTTATTTTATGCTTAAATAAACTTATTAAAAAATGGAAAATTTTAAAGAGATTCAAAACTTGGGACCTATTCAAAAATTAGGTATATTTATATGTCTAGAGTCTTCAAGATGTAGAATGTAATCACAAACCATTCTAGATGGTGTCACAATTGAATATTTCTAAAGGGTATGTGGAAGTTGCTCTTAAGTACTTAATATGAATTTATAAATATTTATTATTCCATTAGATCAAGAACACTTATTATATTAATACTTTTTTGAGATGATAAATTATTGGTGTAGATGTAACTGGCAAGGATGTTTTGGTAGATCATTTGTTTTATAACCATACCGACTCGCATGGGTTTCAACTCTCCTCTTATCATTAAAATAAAAGAAAAGGAAAATAAGAAAAATAACTAATGATTTCAAAAGATAAATCAATAAAGCTAATATAATGTATAAATAAAATTAAAAGGCTCACATGATAAAATAAGGTCAATTTACCATGCATCATGATTAAGAAAATAAGGGAAGAAGGAACCTAAGGTATATTTGTCAGGGCTATGGACACTTGGCTATTAGTAGAGTAACATATGAGATTACCTTGATTTAATGATATTTAAGATAACTTAGAAAAAAACATACAACATCAATCCTTTGAAAATTTCATCAAAATAAGGGTTATGTGAATCTACTAAGGATTCTCTAAGGATTCTCTTTCATATTTATGATTATAATATTTGTTTGTGGCATAGTTCATTTCTTATTTGAGATTACTAAGATAAGTTTTGGGTTCTCAAATACTCAGAAGTATTCCCTTTATAAGTTGCCATTTGTTGTACCCAGCATCCCCCTTTTCTTCTTGAAGAAATGAGGACCCATTTTTTTTAAAATTTGGCCTTATGTGTTGATCCTTTATTCTACATGCTTGTGTAAATTATTGAATGTTTTTATCCTTAATATTTACACTTAGAATAATATAACATGGTATTATATATTTTTTATGGACTAGCTTTATTAATACCTTTCAAGAGTTTTTTTTAGATATTCATGTTTTCTAGGACTTAGTTTAATTGGAAAAACTTATTTGGGTCTTATTCATTAGGCTTTTTCTTCAAGAATTTTATATCAAAAATTTTTTTTGATGGATTTTTGGTCTTCAAGTCTTTGTTCAGAGCTTGTGTATGAAAGAATTATTCAGTATTTATTTATTTGGTTTTTTCTAGGACTTGGTTTTATTTAGAGGAATTATATTTGGGATTTGATTTTTGGACATTTTGTTCGAGCCTTATTCTCAGGACATTTTGATCTTTCAAACTTTTGTTTTGAATAAATTTGGTCTTCAAAACTTTTGTTCTGAATAAATTTGGTCTTTAGATTTTTTTTATAGTGGACATTTTGTCTGAATGACATATATTTTTATCAATAAATTGGTCTTCAGACATTTTGTTCAAAACATTTGTTATGAATAGTTTTGGTATTCAAATTTTTTGTATCAGATAAATTATTTGAAATAGTCATCATCAGCTTTTGTGAATTGGAGATTTTACTCTTCAAAATTTTTTTTCAAGAATTTTATTCAATCATTTTGTCTGACGGATTTTGATCTTTGGGGTTTCTTTTTGGGATTTGTGTTTAAAATATTTGTTTGGATATTTCTTAGTCTTGGTCTTAACACAAAACCTAACTTTATTCTTTAGTAACAAAATCCCACTACACTTAGCCAATAAAACAAAATACTTCCTAAATACTCACCAATTCTACCTGCCAACTAAACTAACAATATATTTGTACTATGTAAAAAATAAAAAATAGGTGAATGTTGGGCATTTATAATACATGAAATAGAATTAAATACTAAATCTATATACATGATGTGTAGCCATTGAGGTTTTTATTGCTTACAAATAAACTCAAAAATTGACTTCTATTCTATGCACAATAATCCCTAGCTACTTGTGAGATTATTGTAAATAAATAAGAAACTAGAAAAAAGGAGAATTATTCATAGAGCACCTAGACAAAATTAAAGCATTATACATAATTTCAATGGCATCTTCCTCTAAGTCGTTTAGGGGAGCACTTCCACCATCACCATTTTATATCAAGGACGTAACATAATTCATGGATATAGTTTATGAAGCCACCATTTTTTACAACAACTATGTAAACTAATCTAAATTATGTGATGTTATCAATTTCAATAACATATTTTCACTAGATGGAAATATATCTTATATAGAACAACTATCTATTACAGACTTGTTTTCACTTGAGAGATAGGACTACATTTATCTATGGCCAAGCTTGAGGTGATGCCATGTATTGACCTCGTACAAGACTTATTATTTGTAGGGAATATTATGTAAGATTATTTTATACACCACATGGACCACCAAATTGTCATGACATGCATCTTCAAAGTGGATTTTTAGAGGTATTTATCATTATCAATTCTAGATTCATATTTTGACAAACATAAAATGGTTTCCTAGAACTAGGACAATTGAATGGAAAAAGTGTTGACTTCATAGCTACTCCCTAAGGAAAAAAATAATACAAAGGTAATTATCCCACCCCTATCAAAAAATTTAGGATGGATGTGTGGATTAGCATGACATTGCTTAATAGACTCTACATCATGCCCAACATTCATTTCCTTAATTTGGACTGGGTACCATTGTTACATATGATGATGACCAATGACACAATGTTTTCTTTGGGTGAAATTATATTCTACCATTTGAGAGAATAGGTCATATATAAGAACAAGTGGCCTAGTTTAGTAGGCCACTTCTATATGATGTCATATCTTTTGGATTATCTAGTTTGCATAATGTATAGATTCCTTGGTGAGCTTTAGATCCTGACCATCAACTATGTCAAGAATCATTTCTGTGATTACTTCTAATTTTTGTAGATTTTTTCTTATACCAAGAACATGGTTAGGATTGTTAGGGATGTTTATCCTCAAGTTTGGAAAGAAATCCATGAGTCTCTAATGCCTAGATTCAAAGAAAGTATAGTGGAAAAAATATCTTGAATAGGTGATTACTTTTTGTACCTTGATTACATGGTAATCATAATTATCGAACACAAATTTCATCCCCTTAGCCTTCCAAAATATGTACCTAAAAAATTGGTAGAGCAAGAAATTGATTAACATATTTGGTGGAACATTGAGGAGGACTTGACCAAAAATAAGAAGAACACATATTATGGACACAATATGGTCATTAGTCTGATGTGCTATACATAGAGAAAGCACTTTGGATATATGGGTGACAAAAGAAAGAGTTATCACTTACCTATAGTACCACACATAGACTTAGATCCTCATGTCACTATACAGAGACACATTTAGAGCCTTGGTATTCTTTACCAACATGTTTATTATGACTATGAAGTTTTACTCATAAATGCATAAACTAATGATGATATCCTAAAAAAGGAAAGATTCATCCATCTAAAGGAGGATCATTTTAAGGAGATTAAATATGAACCTTAAATAATAGGAAAATAAATACATAGTAGATTACCACTCTTTATAATATGGACACCCACAAATTTTTGGAATAACCAGTCCACAGTGTAGTCTAAAGAACAAGGAGATCCTTCACATGAACTTCCTTTCAAGTTAAAAATTGTCAATAAAGAACCAAGGGTGAGTGAACCTGATACTAGGGGAGATCTAAGAAATCTCATTACTATAGATTCCTCTGATGAGGATGAATAAAGATAAGAGCACCTAGTTACAAGTGTAATACAAACTCCTATAGCTACCCCTCAAATACAATAATATTCATCATCAAGGGTAGCCACATAGGAAGTTACACGAGATCAATAAGGCTCCTCATTATAGCCTAAAATCATTATTTACTACAAGATCAAGCATAAGACTCCCACCATAGGTAGTCCAACAATTGAGCAATCTCAAAGCCTACCTATAATACCTCAATAAGTAGAGGTGGAGGAAAAAGATGATGATCTTGATAAAGAAGTAGAATTTGAGAGATCCAAAGCACTTAGGATCATGGATGATAAAGTAAAAACACCAACTATATAGGACATAATAGGTAAAAAGGCTTTGCATTTAGAGACCACTTCCCTAATTTTTTATTCTATTCCTATTTTTGGTTCTATACTAATATATTCTATGTTAAAAACTACTAAGGTGGAAGTTATCACTTCCACCCCTGATGATCCATTAACCTCCTCCCCTCTCTTATATATCCCTATAATAACTCCAAAAGTTGATAAATAATATTCCATTATTTCTCCATCTTTCACCACCTTTGATCCATAATCCACCCCCATGCCATCCACTTCATTCATGGTTACTACCAGTATTGCTTCTATCACTACCATAATTAGATCCTTGAAGAGGAAAATGAAATCTAGGAAGATTGAAACATCCATGGCCACTCACTAGCTCCATTTCTCATCCACCCAAATCAATCTATCCATGTTATCCACCACTTCATCATAGGAAACCATTATCACTAGCTTAGGTAATGTAAATAATGTAAAAAAGAAGCAAGTTATCACAATCCATCCACTCCTCATATATGGAGGTTTGTATTGGTCCAAGATCATTTGGCCTTCCCTATATGATCAATCCTAAAGGTAGTAAATAAGTATAAACCAACTAAATATCTTGATAAAGAAGTTATGGTTAAAATCACAAAGGATATAGACCCTAACCATTTGATAATTCCTCCATGGGCCATTGATTTAAAATCTAAAACTATTCAAATGCCTACCCTCAAAATGATAAAGCTCCCAACCATTACAAATTTATTTGACAAGACATCTAGGAGTATCCATAAGGTAATAAAGATAAAGTTGGAAGATGATGCTGGTAGGGAAATAATTCTATAATAGAGGCAAAAAAAATTTCCTTGTCCAAAATATAGAATAGACAAGTGGGACAATCCCCGTACAATGAAGATTTTAGGTCTCTAGTCAAAGCACATAGAGATGCCATGGTGTCTATTCATGAAGGCATAAAGCTAGCAAGGAAATAATTGGAGGCAAATTAGAGAAAATAACAAAATAATAAAAGATGGTGCATATCCCAGTAGGCATTAAAGCTATGGTCCAAGAGGCAACATCAAAGTCCTATAAATATTTGAAGGCACTAGAGTTTATGTGGGCTAAATTATCCCCCCATATTACCAATAATCATGAATTATTTAATTCTTTAAAGTTAGATGAGAATAAGCTAAAAATACTAATTATTTAAACAATAAATAAGGCTTATAGACACCTTGATCTGATGACACCATTAGAGGCATCAAATTCACTCAATGTGGTGGTCATTAGAGCATACGAGGCTAGGGAGTGGTTAATAGTAGATAGGGGTTTTCTCTCTAAATAGCAGTAGTATGAGGCCCTCATTCTGTAAATTTTCAATGTCTTGAAATTATCAAAAGTAAAGGATTCTACAAGAAATTTTATCAATAAGATGAACTTTGATCAAATTATTCATGAGGCTTCATATAATTTTCAGAAAATTTTAAAAGGACTACCATTAGAAAAAATTGAATCAAAATTAATCTTTGCTATATAAAAGGTAACTGAAGTTTAGATATTCAAAATCAACATCCATATGACAAAATCAGAGCACCCAAATCTACTAGGATAGGTTGGCAAGGTACATATACCCCCTCTTTTAAACTTAGACATAATTATATAGTAGCATTATGTATCACATAAGTGATAACTTGAGATAGAGTCAAAGAAGAAGTAGATTTAGGATACCACTTCCAGTTCAACATCAACGACCATAGTTACGATTCCAACTAATGTTAATGAATTCATGTAGACATCAACACATTCATGAAGGGTAAAGTTTTTTTTCATGTACATTATATAATGGAGTATATTTAATATTTATAGTTTTATTATGATTCAACAATATTGTAAAAGTTACCTATAAACATGCACACATTGCATGATTTTATTAAGGCTAACTTGAACTATTAAAAATTGTAAGATAACTCTATATGGTTTTGAGACCACAATTGGAATTTAAGTTCTAACTATGACATGTAATGCATTTTACATATACTTGGAAGATGAGGTTACCCATTCTTTATGTCTATTTAAACACATGTAACCCATAGTTTCAAAGGGTTAATAGATTTTCAATATTCAAGAGTAGAGGAAATTTAGGTTGTCAACTCATGTGGTTATGTATCTTCTTTCCAATTTTTGTGAAATTAGGATTATTTCTTTTGGTTATATGATTTAATAACTATTAATGTGCAAAATCTATGAAGGAGTTATTTCTTGATAATTTATATATTAGTTTTAGATGTGCAATAATTATTGTAGAATTAGTAAGTTATATTGATGATTGGTAATTAATTTTATTGATTCATTTTATTAAGTGTGTATATGTGATTTAATTTGATATAGTTATTTGTGTACATACAACAATTTTTTCAAATACCTCACTAAGCCTAAGCCATAATCTCTTGTTTAAGAGTGTGTAATGGCTACTCCAAAAGTATTAACCTTTGATTGAGGCCTGTGAGTTTCTTATATCAATATTATCCTAGACTACTTGATTATCTATGACTATGTTTGCAATAGCTCCTAGCAATTGACATAGATTTTAAAAGCACTTATCCACTTAGAAACCATCCAAAGAGATGATTCTTGAAGTCATAGAACCTTTTTTTATACTCTACCCTTCCCTCCTTTTTGTATTTGTTTTGAGACTTGACCACTCTAGATTAACAACCATCTATCCACCAACTCATTTATATTTTACTTCCTTTTTAGAGACCACCCATCTATCCACAAACCTTGTTAACAACCTGTAGAGCCTACCTATTATTTCATCACCTATTTTTTAAGACCACATACATGAAAAGCATACCCTAGAGTGTATTTCACCTCCATCGAGATCCTAAAAAATTGGAAGCTACTTTATTAAAAGAATTGGTGTGCATAAAACCCACATCAACAAAAACCTCCTTGTTGAACCTCAATAACAGCTTCCATAATTGGTTATAATCTTGAAGATTAAAACTTAGTAATGATCTTATAAATGGAATTTCACAACCTAATTGGGTGGAAATTAGAAAAAATAATATCTCTTTACTTCTTAGGAATAAAAAAAATGAATGTGTGATTAAATTATTTTAACATCTAATTAGAATCAATGAATTCATTAACTGCATCTACCACATCATCTCCAATGATATCCCATAACTTCTAAAAAAATGCTATTATAAATCCATCTAGACTTATAGTTTTATTTGGGTTCATTTTGGAAATCATAAATTTAATATATTTATTAGATGTGGTTGCAATAAGATCTGAATTATCTTCTTATATTACCAATTCCTAATTAACATGCAAATTATTATTTTTAAATCTCATGTTTCTTTTGAAGTCATTCTTAAACATGATTTTGAAGAAACTTACACTCTCCTAGTTAATAATATATTTATTTTACATGATTTATCCTTCTCTATTGTTATTTCCTTGATTGAATTATGAGATCTATGTTTCAAAGTAGACATGTGAAAAAAAAAGGTGTTCATATCCCCCTCCTTGAGCCAAATATTTCTTTATGTTTGTCTCCATCTACTCTCCTCTCTTATAAAAATTGTGTGATATTCATAGAGTATCTATTTTTCCTTATTTTTGATCTGTATATCATGCCCATTACTCTTTATTTTAGACTCTAGCATAGAAAGTGCATATTTTAGAGATTTTTTGTGAATAAGAACATTTTTAAATACCTATTTATTCCATTATGTAATTTCTATCTTAACATTCTTTATTTTTTCATCCAACCAATACATGGCCATGCCATTCACATTCAAGGACCACCATTCCATTACTCTCTCATGAATCTCTAGATGGGAAAACTAGATATGATCCATTCTAAATGGATATCTATTTTCTTTAGAAGAATTTTCCACAATATTCAACTCCAATAGGTTATGATCTGATCCTACCCAAGGTGGATTATTTAACATAAAAACCTTTTGAGCTAACCAATCCATATAAATGAAAAATCTATCTAGTTTGTATTCAATTAAATTTTCTCCCAACCTCATGTTACTCCAAGAGTATTTAAAACCTTTTAATTTTACATCTACCAAACTAATATCTGCAGTGAGAGAATAAAATTGTTCCCTTAATATCAAAAATAAGTTTATTTCCTCCTTTTTTAAACCTAGGATATAGAGGAGTGTTGAAATATCCAAACATAATCAAATATAAATTATTGCAAATATTTATAAACTATCTTAAATTATCCCATACTTTTATATGAGCAAAAAGTGAGTTTGGTGCATAAATGTTAGAAAAAATCCATTACCAACCATCTATTAGATCTATGAAAACAAATTATAAGTGATTAGATTATTTGAAAAAAGGTTACCTGACCAAATTATTGCTTCCTCCAAAAGTAATAAGACCCCCTGATACACCTATTGAGCTAGAAAAACTAACTCCAGCATCCTACAAATATGTATTTTTATGATTCTAAAAGAATGCTTCATCAATTTTATACTCTTGAATAGATAAAATAGAAGGTTTTTGACTTCTTTTAAAATATATGAATACTTTTTGTTTTGAGGAACCATGCATTCCTCTAATATTCTAAGAATATATTAGCATATTTAAGTAAAAGGAGAAGGATTACTTACCTTGAATAGAAGAGTGCATTAAACTCCATCTGTAGCATCCACCTCTATGACATTTTTGAAAACTTCTCTTTTGGTTGATTTCTCAGCTTTGGGAGGTGTACGGAAAGTAAAACCTTTGTTCCCTCTTATGGTAGTGATAGATGAAGATAACATAGTTTTGATGTTATATTTAGGGGTTGAAGGTATCTCTTGTGAATCTATCTCCCCCTCTTTGAAATATTTTGGGTAAGAAACTATCAAGTTAGTTTAATAATTTTGCTCTTTGATTTTCCACTAAAATCTTATTGATTGATTCATTGTCATTCTAAAAAGTTTCCTAGTTATCTTGTAGTTGTGCTAGAATATCAAATTGATTTGGATATTTTTGAAAATATCAAGTTTGTAATACTTATGCCCTATTTTCTATGTTTGAGACTATTCAATCTAAATTATAAACTATCAACAACTAGTTAATATTTGGGCCATGCATCTGATTTGGATATTTTTTTACTAGCTCTATATGATTTTTATTTTCTACTTTAGCCTATTACCTTCTTCGTAAACCACCTCTTCTAAATAAAATTTAATTTTATAAAATGTATTATTTACCTTTCTTTTTCTCCTTCTCTATAGTAACCTCTAGATTTATAGGATTTTATATTTCTTTGAATGATACTCCTCATTTTATATGCTAAGAAGGTTTGAGCCAAGTTAATTTATGTTGAAGAACTATGGGGAAAAACGTTGATGGATGTCCCAGCTTATGAAATTTTTCACAAAGAAGAATAAACTTTTTAAAATATATTTTATGATTAAAAACCCAAAAAAGGGGTATGAATAAACATTGATGAAGGAAGTTCTTGATTTATAAAGGTGTTTACATGGAAATGAGTAAGCATAAGTCTAGATCTAGATTTTGTTGTTGAATCAAAGGTAATAATATATCCAAATTACTTAGAAATACTAATTAAGAGGTCTTCCTCCCAAATTTAAACTATAATACTAGGGAGATGCATCTAAATTTACATTAAGTTGATGTTTTTTATTTCTAGATCAAAACCTGGGTCCCATTTTTCTAGAAAGAGTCATGATCTTCAAAATAACTATGGAACTACTAAAATATGAGCACAATACTCAATATTGTTAACTATGATCATATAAAACCCTTTCACCATTACTTGTATTTATATATGTCCTTTGGGTTTCCATTTTTCCATGGCCCATGCTC
>JARHVA010002468.1:1702500-1725000 GCA_037957365.1 Torreya grandis | reverse complement strand
CGATATAAGATTAGATTGACGTGGCATGTCCATACCATAGTTATATATAATGAATTTATTAATCATCATATACTTATTTAAGATAATATTCATCCTTAAAGGATGATAATAATATATCCCAAGTTGTATCATATTTGTATTTTGGCTAGTGTTTCTTCTAAATAGAATGGGATTACCACCACCACTTTTTGAGGAAATAAACATTATAAGTGCAATAGTTATTTTCTTTTCATCTTAAAATACATCTATAGATGAATTTGAGTCTAAAAAATCTAACCATCTATTGTATTTTCATTAATTTTTTTATCAAACACTAGAATATATAGATTTAATTTAAACTTAGGGGGGCTCGATCACCAAAATATTTACTTGATATGTAAGCCAATGAAAACACACATCTAATAATTTCATAAAATTATTGAACATAAATGCATTTTTATCTCAAATTTATTTATAAATGCTATTTTTAATCATCTTTTAGATTACATATTGAAATTATTTTTATATTATATCTTGTTTTAAATGACATGGTAGATAACATGATGGTCTCATGGTTTGATGCCTAGATTTAGATACTATGACCTAGTATGATGGTACATGAATAAATAAAATGAATCACTATGATACTATATATCCCAATCCTAGGACTAAAATTAATGAACAACACTCTAAATGATTATATAGATGTGTTATATGAGTATGTGGAATCTTTATGAGATGATATATCAAGAATCAATAGAAACATATAATATAACTTGATAACTAAATGTGTTTACTTATATATACATTTTATACATGGTATGCTCTTGAGAAATATGTATTTCCATCTATCTTATAATTTTGTTACTAACTAAATGTAAAGTTGTGTATACATATATTAAAAAGCTAAAAATGCAAGAGTAATCATTATATATGTTGAAATTATTAAACTTCTATGGGATTCTTTGCCTTTAGATGGTTACACTTATTAGTTTCAAAAGTGGCACTCAACATTTTGGCACAATAAATGTCCACATGAAAAGGGCACTTCCAGTCAACCCTACACTAGTTAATCATATGAATAATGTGTGTTGTATGCCTATTGACATTGATTCAACAAGCTATATGCACCTTATTGAACCATACAATGTGATTTGTCCTTTTTGGTTTTTTATGGATGTGTGTTAAACCACACTAAAATTGATGGTAGGTATTGCATAGGATTTATTAAAAACATGGGTAGATTTATGTATAATATAAACAAATTACATTTCACAAATATTAAAATGTGTGTGACATCTAGTGGATATATGATGATTATCTTTCAGGTACTACCAAACTCTAAAGGTTATGTAAATATGACATATAGTATTGAACATGAACCAAAATTACTATAAGTTGTAATAATAGGCTTAATATTTTTATTGTAAATAATATTTTTAGATCCTAATGGATCATTAATTATTATAAAAATAATTATTTACTATTCTAATGTGTCATTCAAAAGAAAAAAATGAATATTTTTTGTGGTTTCATTGTGTCATGCCCTTGAGTCAAGTTTAATTATTAATTAATCCCATAACAATAATATTTTATACATGTGAAATATTATATATATAGACTTAGGATGTTTTTTTTGAATCCTTTATGTTATCTATGTGAGTGAGTTATTATATCTTCACACTATCTAGTGTTCATGGATTATGACTCTGTACATTTATTATAAGGTTATTTCTTAAGGTGGATAGGATGCGTATTAATCTACAAAACTTATTAATGACAATAAATTAAATAATACTTTCATTATAGGTTCAAGATATGTAAAAATTACTATTGATTAAATTATTGGGGTTGAATACCTATAAATGGAATGTAGGAGCAAAGTGAACTCTAAAGTGACCTCTTATTTTTTAATTATTTTTTTGGCTACTTCTTAACAATAAATTATTTAATGGTTGGTTTTATTTTATCTTAGGGAAAGATATATAAAAGGAATTGAGATGGAATTTTATTATATTGATATTAACCTATTGTTTAACCCTAAATTTAGATAATGATATAGGGTTAAGATGATTATATTAGCATTTACTCAAAGGTAGTGAACAAACCTAATGATAAAGATGATTAATAGAAAACTCATACAAATAATATTATAAATTTATATAACCTATATTGATAAAAAATAGTCAAGTAAAACTATTGATAGATATTTTAATTAATTAGAAATAAATGATACCTAGTTGGCTTACTATGTGCATGTAAGTATGATTTAGAACAATATGGAAGTGGACTAGAATATTATCATGGAATATTCACTAGATTATAGTAATATTCATTCTATGGCCTTATATCCTTGCATCAAATATGAATAGTTACATCAATATATGTGTTTAACCTTGAAATAGATGTTATATACATAATAATTATTGGATACATATTAAACCACTAGGATCCTTAGGATTTTTGTTTCCTTTCTTCTAATATCTTTAGATTTTTCACATAGGTTATCGTTCTTTATAAAATTATCAAACCCTAACTCTTCACCCTTGGAGTAACTATGGTAAAATGGTTTAGTGGGACCATGGTGTAAATTTACCCCAAGGACCCATATCTCCATGGGTTTTATCTATATATCCAATACTTTGAATAGACCCTTGGGCTTATTTAGTTCTCCCCATGTGTTGGCATATATGTGCATAAGGATGTAATGTGTGATAATCAAATACATGTTGTGACCTAGATTATAAATTAGAAAATATAGATCATGGTCTAATCCATGAATTATTCAAACCTATAAAAATATTAGTCTTATGATTGATATGGACATAGGAAAAAATGGTCAAATTTTCTCACTTAAATGTTTAATTGAGTGCTTATTTGTATATGGCCTTGTGAGTTATAGTTGATTTATATGTGATTAGTGAATTAGGGTTGATATTTTATATATAAAAATCCATTTTGGAAATATATCACACTAAATAACTTATTTGACCTTTAGGATACATTTATTTTGAAAAATTGGATGAATTTTTGGCACTAGACACTTTTTAGGAAAAGTGGACACTTGTGTCGATGCAAGTGTCTATCTGAGATGTAATTGTCTAAGAAGCTAAAAAGAGGTAGAGGTCCATAACTAGTAGCAAATGATATAATAAAAATTTTATTTCTTTTTACAATATATAAGGCCTAATCATAAAAATAACATTGTTCAAACTAAGAGATAAACATTTATTTATAAATAGATAGTGAACACAAGCCTTTCGACAACAGGCATATGTAAAACTAAAAGTTATAACAATGATAGGTATTTTAAAAGTTTAAAATATTGAGGTAATACATAAATAATATTTTAATGTATAATTCACCCCCACCCATTAATTTAGTAATGTCATTTCTAGTTTAAAGGAAATAAATGCTTACCTTGGTATGTGTGACACACCTTATCTTTATGTGAGCCCAACTTAATTGATTTTCTAGTGACTGACTTAAAAATAATATCATGTTATAGTATATAATTAGTGTATGAAATATGAAATTGAAATGAATTTAAAATATTTAAATTAATAAGAACAATGTTAGGAGTATGCTCATGTGTCAATTCAACCATATTTCTTTTCGACAAATTGATTTAAATAGATGCCTCATTATGAAGCATTAAAAATAATATTAGGATAATTATGAACCTATAAGTGAATGCATATATAAATATTGGATTAAAAATTCCCATAAATTTGATGTAAAGGTGATTTGGAACACAAACATTTAGTTTATTTCATCTCAATCGCACAACCCAAATATATGCATGATCTGGTGAGTGTGAGCAATTTAATCATCTCACAATATATCTAGTGAGGGTGGTTGATTTAGTCAAACCCAATCTATAAGTACATTAAATTTAGATAATTTAATTAGATATAACTTATAATATTGGTAATATTGAGATATTTAATCAACTTAACCTCCAAAAGATGAACCAACTACTATAGTATATTGGTTTGATAAAAGTACATAATAATCCATCCTAGGTATAATGATAGTCCGTAATATTATTTGAAATATGGAAATTTATTTGATTTTATAATTTTAGGTGCACTTTACATGGCATATGCACCTCATATATGTCTCAACTGAGATCTAGGTATACTAATATTACAAATGTATATAATGTTACCATAAATGTGTATCTAAATCATATAATTGTGAAATATGGTGAATATAAAATTGGTACAAGTATGGAGGACATTTTTCTATGACATGTACCCAAATTCTAGTGTAAATGTGGAGAATATGTTTCCATAACATTCCCCCACTATAATTTGAAGATGTTGAATACTGAATAAGTGTGGAAGTCATGCCTTTTTACCATGCCCCTACTGTAATATGAAACTATGAAAATGAAAAATTCATGCATCTATAACATGTACCCACTAATATTCCTCCCCCTTTTTAGGTGAGGGAATTGAAATCTAGTACTTACCTTACCTCAAAAGAATAAGATAACTATAACAGTTATGTAGAGATCATGTAGCATATATGTATAGCTATATTTAAGTATGTATTATATGATCATATCAAGTCTTAATATGAATGATATAAATCATGGAAATATCTAGAGAGTAATATTACATGCTCATCAACCACTCAAGTACACACACAAGAGCACTCAAAAATAAAGCAAGAGGAAATGATAGAAGGAGAAATCATACAAGGGACATGTTTAAATGTCACATAAATGAAGTGACATGACTTAGTCAAATATATAAATATTATATAATGAAAATGAAAATGTCTAAATAGGTAAACAAATGCATGGGGCTATTAGTGTAGGATTTTTCCCACTATGTGGTTTTACCTACACGATCTAATTAACATTCTTAGGTTAATAATAGGTCATTATGGGAAATTTAATTTAAGTCATTTTGTAATTATTAGTTAAGTTAATGAACATTTTGGGTGAGATAATTCCTTACTATATAATGTACCTTCCTATGTAATTTTTGGCTAATGATACTAATACAACTTTTTGGTTATGAAGACTAGCTTCTTCCATTTTTAGTTTTTCTTTGGATTTCACTAATCCATACATGCTCAACTTTGTGCATTCAATCCTATCAATAAAAATCCTATATTTTGACTCAATAGAACATGGTATTAGATATTTTCTTGTAGATGAATGACATTGCTCTTATTGTGAGATCTAACATTCTAACTTGTTTAGGATTTTTTATTTATTTTAGTTTTATAAGGTTTAGTGGGGTTTTTAGTAAATACATGAAGATATGCATAACTAGAGTATCAAAGTGAAAAATAGATATATTTTTTTAAATTTAAAAGGTGTAAAAATTGTAGGATCAACTATATACATGACCTAGTTTTGTGAAATTCAATTTTTGACCATTGTAGAGTGTTTCAAGGACATTTTTAAAATTATACAAAAATACATACATTTGATGACTTTAATTAAAAACCATTTTTGGGTTTTAAAATAAACTAAGTGTGTCCTTTTTGGTTTTTGGATAAATAGTAAAAATTTGTAGATTTTGAGGGTTTTTCAATTTTTATGCAATTTATAACCCTCATAGGTAATTTTAGTTGTTTATATAATTCAATATACTTTTAACCCTTATCATATACCAATATCCTATTTGAGTATTATTTCATTCTCATCAAACCCACTATCTTGCAAAGCATCCTTTAGGATCCACCAAGTAAAAAGCAAATTTTTTGTTCCACTCAGTGAAAATCATGCTTTAGTTTTTTCTAGTTTCATAACATGCCTCATGTTTTGATATGTGAAAAACATGCCTCAAGCCTCAAGTTATGCCCAGTGCCTAACATGGCCCATGTTCTTCACATACAAAGGATAGTGTAGACTTATACCACCCTCTTTACATGTGATGTCTAGGAAACTACCAAATTTAATAGAGTGAAAAAGTGACACAATTAATTTCAAAAGTGGTGGTATTTTTTTGATGACATCACTCCCACATCAATAAAATAAATCAAGTGGGGTACCCTCATCCTAACCCTTACCCCCTAGTCACATGGGAATTTAAGCCCTTGGTCATAACCAACCCAAGTGAGATTTACTTTTCCTCATAAAATTTGGACAAACTTTTGCACAACCCATTTTTTTTTCAAAGTGGAGATCATTATTTTTTATGAGGAATAAACATTCAAATTTTCATAAATTTTAGATGGTAGCTCCTTTTTAGGTGTTTTTTTTTTAAATGTCAGATTTTTAATGATTTATGCATTGGTAATATTCCCATGCCTTGTAAAATTAAACCTCTATAGATTTAATGGGCTACACATCAGATTATTTAAACTACATGTAGCTCATACCATACTTATTTTTTCACTATGGGTAAAATTCAAGTTCCATTTACACCATTAAACTATCACAAGTGGAAAGTCAAAGTGAAAATCATATTAATGAGTAAAGGCGTACACTAAATCATGATGGGTATACAAAAGAATTGACACATAATATAGAGAAGAAAAAGTGGCTTAACATTAAGTGATGAATCTTATAGTATACTATGTTTATCAATGTCTCTTGATATACTCTTTCATATTTAATCTAAACCAACTTATAATGAAGTATGGACTACATTGGAAAAAATCTTTGGGAAGTAGAACATAATGAGCGGTCATGTGTTAGATAATGAGCTCATCATTTTTTATCCCTAGTTAATTTGAAACTATATAGTACTTCAAAAATTTTAAATCACTCAAGTTATAATTAAAACTATGCAGCATTGAAAAAAATGATAATAAAATTATTCTTTCCATCCTTTCTAAAATAGGGTCTAGTTATTATGTCTTTATTTCTACCTTCCATGCCGCCAAATAGACCCTTGGAGATATATGGGTCACATCATCCTTAGATTAATTTACTATCAAATTGAATCTAGAGAAATAAAATATTATTCAAATGGGTACACTAAAGTAATCTAAATAACATGCCTTAATTATGAGTCATGACAAGCATAAGGCTTTCAATAACAAGGAGAAGAAACAAAAAAAGGACCTAGAGAAAATAAAGGGTCAAAAATCTAATTTTAAGTAAAAATAATTCAAATATTACTCCTCTTAAAATGGGAAACCTAAGAAAGATAGACTCACATGTTCTTATTATAATAAATCTAGGCATGATGAACCTAAATACATGAAAAAGTAGATTGACCAAATGACAAAGATGCTTGAGAAACATAATATCAGTGTCTCTGATTCTTCCAATCAAATTTCATAAATACAAGAGTCTTATAAGGCCAAATATATTAAAAAAGTCAAAGATAATGGGAAATCACTTGTTGTAGTTACATTCTAGCCTTCCACATGGGTAACTGATTTAGGTGTAAGCCATATTCTATGCATTCCATATTATTGGGTGATGATAATTTTGTAGAATTTAGTTGGATAATATATATTTAAGTGAATAGTGGGACATTTAATGATGTTATATGTGTTCCATATTTATCCATAAATCTCCTATATATTTTTCATATCACTTGCATAAATTTGGGAAAGAGAGTTCACACCTAATTAATTGGTTAATAGGGAATTACATAGTGACTCCATATTTTTATTTTGGAAAGTAGATTATCATTAATTATTGTATAATTTCTCAAATATTTCTCTTGGTAAACCCTCTATTTCATTTCTAACTCTTTTAGATGGGGTGATTAAATTATGACATTAGTGATTTGGCCATTTCAACTATTTCTAGCTAGAGCAATATGATCATCATGACATGGTTTAGGAGTTCCCACATGTTCATTTTTATAATTACATTTTACAAGGTTTCATACTTGGTAAGAATAATAAATATAAGTATGACAAAATTAAATCATGGAGAGCTACACAAGTATTAGATCTAGTTCATAGTGGAATTTTTTGACTATTTCCATCTCCTTCATTTAAAACAACTAAATACATGATTACCTTCATCGATGAATTTTTGAGTTATACTTAGGTGTATTTAATTAAGTATAAATTTAAGTCTTTTATCATTTTTAGGATTTTAAGGTTCTTATATAAAAATAATCAAGTAAAAACATCAAGATTTTATGCACCAATAATGGTGATGAGTATGTCAGTAACCAATTTGAGCAATTTTTCACATCAAAGGGGATTGAACTATAATGTATAATTATATATGTCCTTAACATAATGGTGTTTTATATTGTAATAAAATTTCCTTAAAGTAGATTTCCAACTATAAGCCATACCCCAAGTCTTTTTCACCTCAGTATTGGGCCAAGGCCATCAACTGTGCTTGTTATATCCATAACCAAGTTCCTTATAAAGTATTATAGGGAGTCACTCCTTTTAAATATTTATGTGGTTTGAAACCCATAGTGAATCACTTTTGATTTTTTGGATATCTTTCCATGATTGTATTCCAAATAAGAAGTGTAAGGCAATACAACCTCAATGTTAGCAATACATATTTATTAGATATCCTAAGGATGTTAAGAGATACAAGCTTATCCATCCCACTTATCACTATTTTTTATTGAGATGAGTGTTATATTTCAATAGGTTCCTTTAGAATTTGAATGTGATAATATTTCCTTTTCCTTGGATCCAATTGGATTTGATGAAAATTCTAAAGATTTTGATCCACCTAAGCAAATTATTGATGATATTGATACTTCTTCTAGTTATGATGATGAAATTAGTGATGATAAATCACCTCCTTATCCTATAATATATTTATATGATTAATAATATCCTCCTTAATCTATGAGGACTGGTGCTCTTTGGGATAGATAAACACTATAAAGTGTTAGAAAATGGATTGGATATCCATCAAACACCAAGTGAACATGATCATAATTCTAAGATGTTCCACATGTTTCCATTTTATATGATTATAATCCATAATAATTTCTCAAGGCATCAGGCCTTTTTGTGTGAGATACTACTATGAAACATAAATACGGTTCCTCTTCCTAAGGGAAGAAAACTTGTATGATGTAGGTGGATCTACCAAATAAAAAATTTATTAGATGGATTTGTATATAAGTTCAAGGCAAATTTGGTAGAAAAGGATTTTTATAAGGTATATGACATTGAATACACTGAGACATTTACCCCAATTGTTAAAATGAACTGAATCTGACTCACTCTCACCATTACCATAACATATCAATAGGATGTTCATTATATGGATGCAAAGAGTGCCTTTATTGATGATGAACTCAAAGAGGAAATATACATGGGTCATCCACAAGCATTTTTGGAAGATCCCTCAGTTTTTAAACTTTAGATATGTACTTATGGTAAAAAAACAATCTCTTTGAGCTTGTTATGCCAAGATGGACTCCTATCTTATTTTTAGTGGGTTCAATAGATGAGATTATAATCTAAATGCATATAATTTAATGTAAGATGATTCACTATTGATTATGTTTATTTCTTGGGTGACCTATTATTCACATGGAATTGTTCATCCACCATCATAGTAGTGAAATATACTTTGTCTAACAAGTTCTCAATTACTAACTTGGGATTGTTACACTACTTCCTCAAGATTGAAAATTTTTAGTCTAACTCTGAGATTACTATTTCAAAATCCAAGTGCACTCTTTATTTTATTTCACAAATTAAAATGGTTGATTTTAAGATAGCTCTAACTCCTTTTATATATACTATGAAGATTGAGGGTAATTGTCAATATCCTTTGGGTGATGTTACTTTGTATTGACAACTTGTTGATGGTCTCATCTACCTTACACACTCTAGACCTGACATTTCATATGCAATGGACATGGTCTCTGATTTATAAAGGAACCACATGATCTACACTAAAAATTAGCTAAGTAGATTATCCACTATAATTAGGGTTCTCATAATTGTAATATTCACTATGGAGAAAACATCAACATCAACTTAAATGGGTATATAGATTTTGATTCAATAGTAGATATTTAGAATATTATGTCTACTTTAGTCTATAGTTTCTCCTTTGGTTGAGGTGTGATTAGTTAGTCAAGAAAGATGTAAAATACTATTGTTTTATCTTCTAAAGAGTTAGAATATAAATTATCTTTTAATGTTTTTAAGAAGTCAATTTAGCTTCATGTGATTCTCATTAAGTTTTAAATCTAGTTTAGATAACCAACTATCATATTATATGAAAACCAAAGCACAATCCATATTTGTATAAATCTAGTCATCTATCAGTAGAACAAAGATATTTATATTCACATGAATTTGCTATGGGAGCTCATCCATGAGCAATTCATTGATCTCCACTACATCTAGATAACATATCAAATTAATGATATATTTACTATATTCTTCACTGAGATCAAGTATATTCCTTTCTAGGATATTCTTAGGTTTAAAGTAGCTCCAACTTCCTCCTCCTCTAGGGGATCATTTCTATGTACTTGGGTACCTCATTAATATTTTTTTTTGGAAACCAATTTTTCTACCCACATAAGTTAATATTAAGGGGGGTGTTAGTGTAGTCTTTTTACCATTGTGTGGTTTCACCTAAATTATATAATTATCTTGCTTAGGTTAATAATAGGTGATTATGGGAAATTTACTTTAACTCATTTTCTAGTTTTGAGTTGAGTTAATTACCTTTCTTGGGTGACCTAACTCCTCACTATATAATGTACCTTCCTATGTAATTTTTGGCTAATGATGCTAATAATTTTTCTTTGTTGTGAATAATAGATTCTTCCATTTTGACCTATTCTTTGGATTTCAGTACTCTATATAAGCTTAGCTTTGTGCATTCCATCCTATCTAGATAGATCCTTGATTATGACCCACTGTGATAAGGGCCATAATTAATAGAGCATATTCAAATGATCAAACAAAAAATATACTTCAAGACAATAAAAATTAAGTAATACACTTAATGAAGTTCTAAAATCTAAAATAAGTATAAATATAAGCAACCACCATGAGCATAGAATACAAGTTTCAAAACATGTGTGTTTTTAAGCAATATTAAGTACCTCACATATCAAGTACACTATGAAAGGTATAACCATGGATATAACCATGTGTAAGTATATAAGCTCACAAATAATCATGGAAATTGATAATAGAATAATATAACCTTGGTGTATCATGATTAAAGAATCATATTCCCCTAATGTATTTAATATATGAGTGGATGGAAGGATCAACATTTGTATGTGCATATATCATGTACCTGGGTATGCCTTGATCACACTCAAATGAATATTGAAACACATATGTATATATAAATGAGTGATATACTATATACTAACATATAGAATAAAACATATGTATAATAAATAGTACAACTAGAAACATTTTGATGTTTTGGGGTATTTTTTAATTATTTGAATGTTTTTGTATTTTTTAAATATTTAAAAATGTTTATTATAAAAATTGAAATCTATTTATTTTAGGATCACCAATATAAAGTGTGGGTTATATATTCTTATTTAGATCTAAAAAATGATTTGTATGATGCCCATCCATTCTATGATTTAGGTAATAATATTTTTTTCATCATAGACATTTTTAAAGAGATAATGTGATCAAGTTGTGTTTAAGTGGTACCCTTATAATATCACTAGGACTTATATAATCCTTTTTATTTTGAATTTATCCTTTGTTGGGAATGAAATTGGTAGGATATAAAAACGTATGTGCATTACTAGCACATTTTGAGTTTTAAATATATAAAAGCTAATTTTGAAATAATGTGAGCCTTTATTTATTTCAAGTTGATCTAGAATGGCTTGACCAACACAACCCTTAGGTATCATATATTTCCTCACCACACCCATACCATCAAGATTAGGTATGGGTAGCTGAGGAGGATGTACATTTTGATTAACTTCATTTAAAACCATAAGATGAGCCACATTACCCCTTAGAAGAGAGATTATATGGGAATAGTTAAAGGGATGGTAACTATCAACTTTCTTAAGGTTAAGAAGAATAAGAGATTCCACTTTATCCATTTTAAATGTTTTAAATACTAAAATGAGGACATGATAAGAGAAGAACACAAACTCAAGAGAGCCAATCAATATGTTAATTTTTTATTTTGAAAACAATCTAATTTTTTAAATAATTTTTATCAAATATCAAGAGCTAAAATTAAAATCATGGTATTATGGTGTATAAACATTCATTTGTTGTATCATTGTACAACATTTGAATGGATTTATTTACATGAGGCACATATAGATAAAACCTTGGTGGATGGATTTTAAACATGCATAAAAAGTGGAAGGAACTATAATTATTTCATGTATCCAAGGACACCCAAAAATTATGTTTTAATTTAAGTCATTTATCATAACTTATAATTAAGTAGGAAATGTACAAGGTCCCAAAATAATATTCAATGTTATCTACCCCAATACCTTTCATGACATATTATTAAATCCCTAAATACTTATGTTGGATGGTTCAAAATATGTAGGTTCAATGCCAATTAAGGAGAGGAATGATATGTTTCAAATATAAATTCATGATCTATTATCCAAAAAAACTCATTTTACCATTTTTCTCAAACACACACACACACACACACACACACACACACACACACACACACACACACACACACACACACACACACACACACACACAGAGAGAGAGAGAGAGAGAGAGAGAGAGAGAGAGAGAGAGAGAGAGAGAGAGAGAGAGAGAGAGAGAGAGAGAGAGAGAGAGGAGAGAGAGAGAGAGAGAGAGAGAGAGAGAGAGGAGAGAGAGAGAGAGGAGAGAGAGAGAGAGAGAGAGAGAGAGAGAGACAGAGAGAGAGAGAGAGAGGAGAGAGAGGAGAGAGAGAGAGAGAGAGAGAGTTGTAAAAAACATTTTAGGATATCTTGAGGTGATAGAGATTCAATTTTAAAATAGATGTTATGCTCAGTCCATTTGAGGGAATTTAACATGAAGGCCACATAGTAGGGCTCCAAATTTATTGGTAATATGTTCATACATAATTCATAGAAAATAATGTCTTTATAATGGGAAGACTTATGTAATAAATCCAAAAGTGACATTTTATCAATAAAATCCTTAGATGGGTTAGTAACACTGAAATGAGACAAGGGGAGTTTCATGCATTTCTCTTTAGTGCCTAGTGGTGATAGGGAGAATCTCATTAGAAATATTATAACAATAATAACTTTCAATGAATACATTTTCTTTGTTATTAGATTATCTTTGACCCCTTTTATTTAAAATTATCATTGATTTAGACATACATGAACCATAACAAAATAAAAGTTATTATGACATATTAGAAAAGGAAATAAATGATATATGAATCCATGATTAATTCTTTGAAATTATATTAAAATTTTATTTTAAAATGTTTAAAATTTATAAATCAAAAATAAAATAAAAATAGGAATCCCTAAGTTCACTAAGGTTTTGAGACCAAAGATCAGGTTCACTAAAATTTTAACCCTAAATTTAGATAAGGGGACATCTAAGGTTAAGGGGTTTAGATTATATTTCACACAAATATGGTTAACTATCCTAATGATCAGGCACATTAATAGTAAAATTAGATAAATAATATTCTAAATTAATACAATTTAGATTACTATAAATAGTAAATTATAAATATTGATAGATATTATAATGAATTAGAAATAAATGATACTAAAGTAGTTTATTATGAACATATAAGTTTGATCTAGAATAAGATATAAGTAGATTGAAATATGATTTTAGAATATTCATTAGATTTTATAAATATTATTTTTGTGTCATCAAATCCTTACATCAGATCTAGATAGTTGCATCGATGTAGGTATCTAACCCTAACCCAAATGTCCTATATGTAATAGTAAATATATATGGATGAAAACACTAGGATCCTTCTTGGTTTTATATATACTTTATTCTAATATCTTTAGATCACATGCACACTTTTTCTCTCTTTTTAAAATGATCAAACCATAACACATAACCCTTATATTGAGTTTGGGAAAATGGGTTAGTGGGATCATAGTTTTGAATTGCCCCAAGGACCCCTTTATTAATGGGTGGTACCAACATATCTAATACTTTGAATAGGGACTTGTACTTATGTAGGTATCCCCTATGTGTTGGCTCATGTGTGCATAAGGATGTATTGTGTGATGATCACAGACATGTAGTGACCTATCTTGTAACTTGTAAAATATGACTCTTGGGACACTGCTTAAATAATTCATACCTATATAAATACTTCTCCTATGAGTGATTTGTAAATAGAGATAAATAGGTTATGTTTTCTCACTTGAATGCTTGATATATAAATTCTTTGCATATGTCCTTGTGAGTTGTATATGATTTCCAGGGAATTTATAGGTGATCAATTAATGAGGGTTAATATTATATATATACCAATCCCTTTTATAAATATCTCAAACTAAATCAATTAGGAAAAAATTTAGAATATGTTTATTTTGGAAATTTGGATGACTTTTGGGCATTAGACACTTTGTAGGAAAAGTGGAACTTGCATCAACACAGGTGTCTATCTCAGATGTATGTGTCGAAAGAGCTATAAACTAGGTATAGGTCCATAATTGGTAGTAAATGATAACAATCAAGCTTAGATATTTTTACATAATATAGGAAGCCTGATCATTAGAATAATAATGGTCAGACTAAGATATAATTGATTAGGCATAAAATATCATGAACTAAGCCTTTTGGTAGTGGGAAGGTTTATAAATAAAATGTTTAACACTTATGTATTTTATAAGTATACAATACTAATATACTACGCAAATTATATTCTATTATATAGACTACCATAGCTTCTTCCTAGTTCTAGTCATGAAGTTAGATGATTAGTTTCAATGAATACATTTAAGGACATGGAAAAAGGGTTTATAGGCTGGTAGAGTTCATGGAAACCCTCAAATTTTTATTTTATTTAGAAATAAATTAACTAGGGATAACCTCATTTTTCCAAATTTGGATGTTTTATGAGGCATTACATGTTCCTTTTCTCCATTTATTGAATAGAGTAGGAGGTAATTTGATCGATAAACTAGGTGGATATTCCACATAGTGTTTCATAAATATGGATCCTTTTAACCTCATGAATCAACATGATTAAAATACTATTTTTATAAGCTATTGTTTTATTAAAACATAGATATAAAGTGATTGAAATAATATTACAACTTACTATAACAAATCAAGATAAAAAAATTCACATAAAACACAAAATGACTTGGAGGAAAGTTGATGTGGGAAACACTTTAACGGGTTACTCAACTAAATTCCCCTTTCTTCTATGTACTTATGAACATGTACAAGTTACTATACTTTTTATCTTTCATGTAAAGATATTTTGTTGTGAAACTATAAGAAAATTACATATCTTTTAACTCATACACTAGATTGCTAAATATTATCAACACTTAACAACCACTGACATCTAGGATAATAATGAGACACATGAACAAAGAACCAAACTTGCAATTCCAAAATGTAAATCTAAATACAAGACCACTTACTAAATATTTGATACATTGTAACTTTAAAAAGGTATGAATTTATTCCCTCATAATTTGTAACCCTCCAATAAATTCACACAAATAACCATTAAAAACAAGAAATGTTTCCAATCATTCCTCTACCCATGTTTTATATGGTGGTAAGACTATCAATTTATCAGACTAGAATCTAAAAAACTATCAAGGTGTTCATACATCTTCCTAAGTGGTTTCACAACTACCACCTAAAAATATGATATGTTATTTAATCACTAAGGTAATTGTAAAATTTCCACGTGCATGTAGTAGTAGTTCCACTAACTAATAAAAACCCCTCTAATATAAGAGCTTAAAATTTATGACTTCAGAAATTTTAATATGGTTATATCATCCTCCTACTAAAACTACCACTACAACTTATATAAATAAATGTTTTAAATGAAGAATATTAAAATAGTGTGTTACAAGCATTAACTACATAAATTGGGAATATTGGAAATATCTATAAAACATACCTAGTACACCAAATCTATATTTTAGATCATACATCCCCATTTTGAGTATTTTGTTCCCAAAAAACTTCATGAAACTATAGTGTGAGGAATATTTGTCCCAACTCATTTGTATTCTTTTGCAGTGTATCTAATATATTACTATTTTTTGTATTTTGAAATCAAATTTTCATCTTTTAGTTCCCCTTGTATGGCTCATTTCATTCCATCAAATAAGATGTAATATTGAAAATATATAGAAGACAATCCAATACTAGCCTTTTATCTTTATTATAAATATTCTTATAAGATTATTATACCAATATATACCTTTATCTTTCAAAAGTAGAAAATAAATCTTTCCACTAATATTCAATAATGTTTTACCTTAAGTTGTACTTACCAAGGATATCTAATTTTTACCTTCATAATATTGGATATTTTATCTTTTTTCATCCTTAACTAATCAATAATAATTCTACCTACCCATGAAGTCTACATCACACACCTATATGTAAGTATTTTTAAAGACTAGGTCACAAACATCCATTGGTACTACATCCAAAACATCATTATTAAATAATTGTTCATTATTTGTAAACTTGGCATTACATTGCTTGGAAACATTTATATTTTCTCCTTATTTCACCTATCTTAGTACATAAGGATTTGGATGTTTTTATACTTATGACCTAAGTTTATATAGCAACTCTTTACTAATTAACTTTGAGTAAGAGTATAAATTGAAATGAACATCCACATTTATTTTCTTAATCTAAGATTTTATATGAAAATGTTTATAAATTTCACCTTTTTTTTAGCATGGTTTTCCAAAAATGTATTATCTTGAAGGGAGGAAATACATATATTCTCTTCCCCATATTGGTTATACCCATCCTCTTTTTCAAAATATGAGGTCATACATTTGTTAATCTTATTGTTCCTAAATGGATTCAGTCATGGATGCAACTTCCAACAATTTTCCTTAGTATGACTATTAACATCATAATTACCTCAATGATCTACATGTTATTGATTAGAAACATAAGTATAATTTAACACATTTTTATTACCATGTGAATAAGGATAAACCCCCTTGTATTTATACATCTCAGGATAATGAGATTTATAACAAACCTAAAAAATATACTTGGGCCTTTAAATAAATAATGACCTCCTCAGTAGATATGAAATCCCCTAACATAATTCTTTAATATTTCATGATCAAAGGTGTTTTTCCATTTGAATATTCATATTTTGAAACATGGTAGTATAATCCTAACCACTTTGTCCTAAATTTTGATTAATATGTCACTAAATAAAAGATCATTCATATTCATATCAAATAGGATAAAATTATTCCTAATCATAACTTTAGACTCATCCAAATTACTAAGAGGTGGTAGCCTATTAATAATAAAAGAATGAATATAAATATAAAACAAAGTTAATTAATGTTTAGATAACTTTAATATTGTAAATGAAAATTTTATATAATCATTAATTTGATATAGACTAAAGTATACCTAAATTTGAGATACCAATTTGTCTATCTTCTCCCTACTCACCTATACTACATACAATTGAATTTCAATATTTAATTCATTATTAAATATATGTGGAACCTTAATGGTATGCATATTATTATAATAACAAAGAGATTACAACTCATGTCTTACTTCTAATGGCTTTGTCAAAATTCCTAGCTTATCCATGAGTATGACCTTAATGGATTCCATATTTTAAATATTTTTTATGGAAAGCTAACAAATATAAGGATCCTTTTCCAACTTATGCAACCATTTTTTAGCTATGTGGGTCTTTTCATCATTATAATGTGCCATGATTCTCACTCATTTCTTCCACTTCCTTGTAGATATGTATTCTTATCTTTGAACCAAGTCACCTTCCCTATTAGAACTTATTTATAATTTACTATGTGATGATTATAATCAAAACCATTAACTAAACCTAAGGTAGTAATGCTTGCCTAAAAAATTATGAAGTCACCAAAGAGGAGGTCATTTGATTTATTGATGTTGTTATTTTCACTAGTTTTCAACCTAGGGCATGAATTTTCCAAGTTATAAACACTATATACATGAAAATTATTTATTTTTAGGTTTTAGGTTCATAAAGGTTGTGTATATGGAAACATAATTTCTAAATAAAAAGTATCACACTTGTATAAATGAATTAACTCACTTGTATAGAAAGTAAACAACATCAAATAAATATAAGGATAAGTTGGAAGCTTCCTCACACTATATTGAATTGAATTTTTATAAATTATAAGTGTTTATGTAGGGAATAAAACATAAAAATTAATATCATATAGTATAATCAGAGAATGAATAATGCATACACATAATGCAAAAATGAATCTATATTAATGGATGGGATCTTTACCACAAACACTCTTAAGTGGGCTCCACCTCAATTGATTTATATTTCAATACCTTAATTATATATTAAAGTTAGATTAGTTCAAACCACTTATATTTAATTAAATAATCTTTATCAATGATAATATTCCTACAACAAAATTACATAGTTCTCATAATAGTATTCTCAATATTTCATTTACTCTATCTTAGGATTTCTTACTTACCCATTATGCCATGTTGCCTACTATTTAAATAGATTGGGAAATTTATTATTTATATTTTTTGGTTAAAATATAAAATATTAAATTTATTAGGTATTTTATTATAAATTAGGAAAACAACCTCCACATCATTGTAATAGATTGAAAATTAACAATACAAAAACAACATAAAATAGGACTTGGCAGGAAAATAGTTTGTTCCATTATTACAATGGTATTAGATGTACATATAAATATATAAATAATCATGATAATACATTAATATATTTCGTTTTACTTTTAATTTATTATAGGAACTAGCATACACCTCAAACCATGGAGGAAATCTGTTTCAAACCACTAATTATCTCTTACGATTAGAATATAGTCTTTAACAATAGATGTTATGGGTAACTTATACTTACTATAGGAAATTTCTAGTTTATATGGTAACTTCAATATTACATCCATTTATATAGGTTATCTTATCCAATTTGTATAGGCTAGGTTACCTACTTTATAATGGTAAGTTTGTGAATGATCTATCCATCTTATCTAGTTGTTATACGTACCTACTCTATTTCATATTTTGTCCTTAATATTTGCATGTACTAGATTAAAAATAAATACAAAATAGAAAAAATGGTCAATGATGCTATATTATTCATAAAATAAATATGTTCACTATAAATTTATAAAAATATATACAACATGTTCATTCAATACTATATAATATAAAAGGCTATAAAAATAAACTTTCATATGTTTATGGGTTGATTGAAAATGAACAACAAAGGGATTTTAGAAGGTCATTCATGGTTAATTTATTAGTTAATCATACCCCATATATTAAATATGTTATCATACTTAGGAAACACCATACTAATCATGTATTGAAAACATATATCATTAAAATCAAAAGGTTCAAATGAACCCTCTTCTTTCCTCAACTATAATCCCTTTTTCTTCTCAAATTTATCCCATCTCTTGGTTTCTACATATTCATATAGCTATTTTTTCCATGTCCATTTAAGGATAGTAAACAAGAATGGATAAGGATGGAATATTATAGCCAACTAGTGAGTATTTTACCTCCTTGTTACATTAATATAATAATTTGCCTCCTTGTTACATTAATATAATAATTTACTCTTCGTAGTGTTGTTATGATATTATACCTAAATAATGGGTTTTTTTACTAATAAAAGGTGAGATTATCCCATATTATAATGCAAGAATAAATAAATATTTTATCAATTTCCTATAAATGTGTTATATCAAAAATTTGGTATTGAATTTGGTTTCTTAAAAAATGCATGGCCACATATGATTCTAAAATCAAGGTTATTGTAGCTAGTCTAGTTGCTTCTCCTCTTATCATTAACTTTTCCTTATTATATTTTTCATGATATTAAGATATCTACTTGAGTCCATTATATTAATTAAATATATATGAAGAAAAGGACATAAGTAGAACAACCCCCACATATAGATCTAGATTCCATTTTAAATAAAAAGTGACAACATAATCATGAAAGTATAATTTAGAAAGTCAGTTTTATACTTATAGAGTGCTTATATTATAATTATTAAAAAATGAGTGAGGTTAAATTAATAATCTAGGTATATCATTATAGATATTTATTAATTATAATTTAATCCACTACTCCTTGAGGCAAAGATCATAAATCCTTGCATGCGGTATACAATCTATTATTTGGATAATTAGTTGGCTCAATTCTTTCCTCTTTTTCCTTCAACTCAATAATTTATTATTATTTGTCCTGTAATATTTCCCCTCCATCCTTCACCCTTTACCTAATTTTATTATTATATTCTAGTATTTTAATATAATAGATATACCATTGGACCTATAGGGCTTGAATATTTGAATCTCTATTTAAAAATAATTTATTTTGACTAAGTATATTCATTTAGCTAAATCCTTTTAAAAGGTCCTCTCAATGGTTTTAATGGATAAAACCATAATATTATTTGGTTTTTCCATGGATTTAATTCCAATTCATGATATTTTTTTTCAATTTAATAGTCAAATGTTACCATACCAACATTAGAAGTGATTGGATCAAGTTTCTCGATAGTTGTACTATATAATGGATCTTGTTGTTTTACTACATGGACTTGGTATAATATAGGAGATACTTATGATATGGATGGTGTCATTTATATGGGTGGTGATACTACTATGTAAACTTTAATATTTCTAGTATCTACCTCTACCACCCTTTCTAATGCATCCAACCCATTACGTTGATTCTCTAATGCTTTAATCGATGCCGTAAATGACTCAATCTCTATTTACGTGGCTAAAAACTTAGTTTTCTTATTTTTTATATACCATAGGTTTAATTTTTATATGAAACCTCTTATTTTCAATGGATTTATATTCTAATTTAATTATAATTTATTCCTTTCCTTCTACAACTTATTTAGGTGCAATATCCCAATGTTCCATTTCTCTGAAAGTTCCAAACCGGGAGTTGAACAAGATGGGATTTTATTCTCCTCTAATACTAGTGGTTTGGATGTATTCATATATGATTTCCTCCATTTATTTATATGATTTTCCAATATAAATTTGTATGATTACATAGGCATAAGGTTTATTTCCTTGTTATCCTTTATATTATTATTTTGAGATTATCTCTTGGGATCACTTGGTGGGGAAACTCTCTATCATTTTTTGGGTATTGAAGATGAAGGCATGTATTATACCCTTTTTATGTCAATAAATTAATAAAAATTTCATGTGATTTTGAGGAAGAGGTTAATCTTATCCTTATTCTTGGATTTCTTCTAGTAGGTTCCTTAGCTACAACATTCTCCTTTTTTTATTCTAATGGAAAGTGTTTTATTTCCAAGAATTAATCACATTGTAGATTAGTAATTTGATCCTTTAATAGTTTTTTGAAAATTATTTGGATCAAATAGTGGTTGGACAAATCCATTGATTCACCCTTTTAGTACTCTGCTTTTAATTTATTCAACATATTAAATAAGAAATTAGGCACATGATCTTGCTTATTATGTCTTAGGTGATCAAGATTGGTAAATAGACTATGTAAAGCATAAAATGTATCCCCACATAGGTTAATAATTTTAATATAAATATATAAAATTCCCTCCATGGTAGGGGTAATGATGATACAAGTATCACTTGAAAAATTCTAATTGTTCAACTAGCATGAACATATCATTTTGGGATATAAACAACATCTACCTTTTGTTTCCATGATTAATTTTATCCTTAGAAGGTTAGTCCCTTATACTATTATATATTAAATAATAATGAAATGTAGCCCTTTAATGGTATATACATCATCCATTAAAGTTTTTTCAAAAATATGTGTCTTAATACATCATTCATTAAGGTTTTTTCAAATTTTGCGGCTATCTTCTCTTCATATCCCATCAGTTTATTGAAATAGCTAGTCTATCATCCATTTCTAAAAAATATTGTTATATCTTGTCTTATTAATAGTATGATGTGGTTTTTGGGTTATATTATTATCACTTCACCCATTTCTCAATTACTTGTAGTAGATAAATATCTAGTTATGTCATAAAGTTGGACAATATAATGAAGTTGTAATTTGTAAGAATGTCTATTTTATATTTTGTCTATATGATGCTTCTTTGTGATTATTTGACATCATTTATATTTCCCCTTAGCTTTATTACTCATGCACCCACAATATTTAATATAAGACATATCTTTCTCCAAATTTATTATTGATTTTCTTGTAACATTCATGACAGGTCATTCCTCCCCAACTATCACTATTACATCTCAATTCCTCGTTAAGAAAAATCAATTAATTATCCATGGATATTTATAGTTAAAAATTTGATTTGGTTATTTTTTAATAAGATTTGAGATACATGTTATTATGATATAGTTGGATATTACTTAGGTTGCACTATTACATTACTATGAGTTAGCTATATTGTATATTCTTAC